>KK114703.1:13105-67366 GCA_000611955.2 Stegodyphus mimosarum
TCAACTTTAAAAAAAACCAAATACAAATACAAATACAATACTTAAATAATTGATTACTTAAATCATTAAAAACACTTAAATTAAAAACACAGAATTCGCGACACAACACATTTAACAATCAACATTAATCAACATGTGATGAGACTGAGTTAGACATGCTCATCGCTTGAGGAATGCCTTCAAGATCTCCAGGCCCGGTTTGAAGTGATGCACAACTTTGCACCAGAGCGTGACTCGTCAGTAAAGAAAATTTCATTCCATTCTGCCGTTCACATCCTTCTTTCATAACGACCACTTACGTCTTCGTTTCGCGGTCTACTTTCTGGACCCCCATTTTCGGACCCCTACCACGGACCCCCTTGTCGACCTAGAGACTTGGTTGCAAGCGTGGTAGTAAGGCCATTAACATCTTGGGATCGTAAACATAAAATTTTAAAAAAATTTAGTTCGCATCAAATTTTCCTGAGTCGTCGTCTTAGAACATCACTCTCGCGGAATCTCTTCTTTAACGTTGTCTTCGTTCATACATCTTGTTAGATATCGTTTGGATATATCATCTAAATGCGCTTTAGATATCCTCAAGATTCGTCATTCGAATGGGTCTTCTTAAAATCGCCTTCTTCAAGCCGTCTCCCTTAATATATTTCATCCTTAAGCATCATCTTCATTTTTCTTAAAATTGTTCACGTCTTTTGAAACAACAGTCCGTTGGTCAAATCGGGAGAAATTTTTCAAGTCATGAAAAAGTCTAAATCAGGAATGATTAAAATCGATATTTTATAATTTCTTTTCTGGATCTTCTGAATCTGCTTTTCCGCTTTTTATTTCTCACCCCGTCTTTAGTTTCTTCTGTCTTTACTTTCTGCATCAGCGTCTTTCTTTGTTTGCATCAGGTTTTCAGCGTCTTTCTTTCTCTGCACCAGGTTTTCAGCGTCTTTCTTTCTCTGCACCAGGTTTTCTAACTGACTTCTGGTTTTCAAACTTATTCTCTTCCTCGACAGTCTCTGTAGTTTCTCCATTTCCAGCGGTTTCCTTTGCTGTCTGTTGCAACGTATGTTACTGAAGTTTTTCTAGTGGAATTAACATTTAATTCATTAACTTTAGCAACTGACTCTTCTTCGGGAAACTTTTTTCTCTTCAAAATCTCTTTCTGAGAGGTCTTTCTCCTCGATGGCTTCGAATCTAAGTGTGTTGTGCTTGAGTTTCCTTTTTGCACTAATTCATCGCTGACAGCATCATTTTTATTTACAGGAGAATCTGCATCACTCGTGAGTCGTCATAATTCACAATCACGGGATCATAGCCACTTGCTTTGATTGTAGATGAAGTGTCCAGTTTGATCACATCCTGTAGTGCAAATACTAACAAGATCAGTTTCCGGAAGTGAAAAAGAGAATTCACAGCTTTTCTAGATCCTTCTTCAGAACCACTTCCTTTGCAATGAGCATTTTTCTGCTCTTCAGAATCCCTCTCAGATTCCTTATTTTCTGGGATAATGAAAATATTTGATCTAAATAAAAAACCATCACTTTCGAATTCCTCTTCAAATCTCTGTAAAGATTTACTGCCAAATTCCGTTAACTGTAGATCTGTAGGATCAAGTTCAGGAGAACCTATCTTCTTACGTATATCTCCTCGAATTAAATTTACTTGATTATTAAAGCATCATCTTGACTACTGAAGCATCGATAACGTTATTTGACTATTAAAGTATCTATTAAATCATCGATTTGCAAATTAACTAAATTAACAATTTTATGCATTTCTTTCTGACAAGTCTGAGTAATTGGAGTTACAGTTTTGGCATTTTAGATATTTTTATAAAACGTTTTGAAACAATCTATGGCTTTGTGAGTTCGATTTGTTACCTGAGTTCGATTTGCTCGATTTGTTACTTCCATAATTATAATACCTTGGTTCTTTATTCTTATTATGTAAAGAGCGAGCTTTATTTTGTGTGTTAATACTTGAATGACTCTTATTCTTCGTATCTGGAAGGCGAATTTTCTCATATATTTTTAATTTCTCTTTAAATTCAGAAATAGTTTTACATCCATACAAAATAATTTTGTTGCTACTTGGATCAGGTATTCCATTAATTACATAATCAAGAATGGATGAATCCTCAACAGAACCACGAATGGCTATTTCTCTAGTTGAAATTAAATACTCAGAAAGGGTTCACCGGGTTTTAGATGTCGTTTCTGTATTAAATTATGAAGTTTATGCACTGTTTACTTTAGAACCAAATTCAGTTAAAAAATTTTCTTTTAACTTGTCCCATGACATAATACCTTTCAAAGACCGAATAAATCTTTAGTAGAACCAGTAAGCAGTTTTTTAGCAAACACAATCTTTTGTAATTTAGATAACTTAAATAATTTAAAAGATTCTTCTAAATCGCAAATGAATGATTCAACCAGATATGTATCAATACCATTAAATTCTGAAACAGTTTCTAAAATGTCACGAAAATGTAATGAAATATAAATAGGCATCATAATGTTTTGATCTACTGAATTATTTATGGGAGGTGATTCTGACCCAACAGAATTAACATCATCATCATCCTTATCAGAATCGCAAACACTTTCGTCTTCCGATAACTCATCATCGTCATCACTTTTGGATTTAAAAAAGGTTAAAAATTCCAAAGACTCTTCAATATTAAATCAAAGTTCTTATGAGAATCTGACTCATAGTTAAGATGTAACAAATTACACAGAGAAATAAAATCGTTTGCAGTGAAAGTTTGAAGTAATTTTTGTTTCGTTTCTTCAACGTTAAAATCAGATGGAAAACCACAAAAGTTACGCAACCTCGCTCTTATTTTCCTTTCACCAAAAGTTCAAGTACAATTTGATGTAAAAGTTTAACGCATTTTGTAGGCCCAGTTTTTAAAGAATTTGAAACTCTGAGAATAGAATTTAAAGTAGTCATCTTTATTCACAATAGAGTAGAAGAGTATTCTTAGAAATAACAATATGGAAATAATCGAAACAAACTTACTCGTTTTTCTGTTTTCTGTCCATCGTGAATCTTCCTAGGATCATCATGGCCTGAGAGCCCATAATCTGTAAGATCAGTATTTACTATTTAAAAGTATAATGTCTGTGAATTTACTTCAGAGCTGGTCGTCTAGGGTCTGTCAATAACTAATACGATTTATGGAAAACTAAAAAATTTAATGCAAACATGAGTAGTTGCTACAAACTGCAAAGTGATTACATGCATAGAAGTAAATAGATAAGATTATTTACAGATGAGGAGAAGTAAGTGTCTTTTACTTGTAAACATCTTCTAATCGCATCATTCTCTTAATGGCGGAATCGTCTGAATTCTATAACGCGAGAAAAAGAGTTCTTTCACATAGCTTTCAGAACCATATAATTGTTGTCGACATTGCCATCCTACATATATATACATAAATATATAAATTCAAAATAATGTCGTCCAAAATGGATTTAAAATAGATGCAGAGGAGATAGTTTTCGTGAGGCCTGTACTTACATACATGCGTACGTATGTATGTATCCCACATAACTCAAAAACGAGTTAGCTCAGAACTTTGAAATTTTGTATAAGGGTCTGCTATAACATGTACTTGTGCACCTCTCTTTTTGGTTGCAATCGGCCGCAACCAAAGAAAGAAAAGGCTAGAATTGGCAAATCTCAAAATAATCGTTTTTCTCACAACAATGCAAGTTATCCTATATTTTCAGCAACACGTACGAAATTATTGGAGCTTGGTTGGCCAGTTATGTAGCTTTCCCCATATAGCCCCGACTTTGCACCATCGAATTATCATTTATTTCAAAGTTTACAAAACTTCTTAAATTATTAAATGGTAAAAATTTCAGCAATAAAGCTCATCTCAAATTGCACTTTGTTTTGGTATTTTGCTGACGAAGACCAGAAATTCTGTGAGCGCGGAATCGTGAAGTTACCAGAAATATGGCAAGAGGTTGTTGAGAAATTGGGTTATTTCGAAGCAGGAAACATGAAAAATGAGCAGTGCCCTAGTGGGGACTCAAACCTAGGACCTATCGAATATGCGCCGAGCGTGCTTACCATTGCACCATGAAGGCATGCGAAGACGGTTTGAGAAGTATCTTATATAATCCCCCTTTTAAAGGTGACTGGACATTAGGGGACCTAATCGCCGAATCCTGGTGGACAATCATCATCCACTACCTTTTTTAGTTCGGGCTCCATTGTAGGGACATTAAATTTTTTTGAAAAGGACATTAATTTTGTATCCCCTGAAGGGAAAAAAAGAGCATTGCCCCTTTTTTTCCCTTCAGGGGATGTGAAAAAGGGGCAATGACCTCACCGGGACTCGAACCTCGGACCTCTCGAATACGCACCGAGTGTGCTGACCATTACACCACGAAGGCATGCTAAGAAGCAGGAAGAAATACCTCATAAGGTCGTCGAGCAGAATGGAAGACATTTGACTGATTAAAGTTCATTTTTTGTGTGGAAAAAAATTGAGTTTTATTTCAAAATAAAAAATCGAAATTACTTTCTTGCCGCCAACCGAATGTGTTAATTAAATAATTTGCGCCTAGACTTCATCTTCGTATGTTTTTTGTGTATTAATTTTACACACTTTACACAGTGCATACTGATGTTTCTCCCCAAGTGATGCTTTCTCATGTTATTGTCAGAAAAATGCATACGGGTTAAGAGAAAATGAAAACAACTAGTTCTTTATTTTTAAACTGCTTCGTTTTTCTTCTCTCAAATGGAAAGCTTTTTACATGACTGTAAACAATTATAAAGTCACTATTGATCTGCATTAACCGGTCATTTATAATTTCAGCTTCACTATAACTTCTCCTTTTCGTTTCGTTATCAGAAATGTAAGTGAGTTAAAGAGTATTTCAGCCGAAGTTTATGGATTATAAGAGAGCGTGTTTCTGCCGGTCGAGGCCATGTTACTTAGTTTTGCATGTTCTGATACGATTGCAATTATTAAGATTTGTATTATAGCTGCCATCAATTAAATTGCTACGTCGGTGAGAAGATCTGACGCAACTCAGATTTAAATTTAATTGTGTAGTCTTTGCCACCAGTCTGCATTTTAAAGTTTGAATTTCAGTTTAACTCAGTGTTTTAGTGTTTAGTATTTCAGTGTTCACTTGTATCGCCGCAAGTGCTGGCTGATCCTGTGAGCACGAGAAGGGCATTTATGTTCTAAATTGTGTTTAAATAGAGAGATTATTTTAAAACCTTTCGAAAACTTTGTAGTTAACTTCAGACGCAGCGATAATTCGAATTACGTCTGTCAGGTTTCATTTCGATTTATTTGATACAAAGCACTCGAGGGCTATATGCCTGAGAGAAGGGATGCCTTAGTGAAAGATTTGAGGAAAACTGCCTCATATACACGTTAGACATGGGAAAAACCAACAAAACGCACATGAAGCCAGCTCGCTCACGGGATTCGAATTGCGGACCGAACTACCAATGTTCAGAAACTTTAAAACTCAGCCGCTGGTGTACTTATGTTTATAAGAAGTTTGAAACAAAATTGTGCTACTAAAGCAAGTCAAACTGCATACAGTTGTTTTCTTTTTTTTTTTTCTTTTTGTAGTTTATAAAAATCATTTAATGATTTAGCGAAAATAAAGAAAAGCATTAAAAACTAGAAAGAAAAAAAGCTTGGTTTTTCTAGCTTAAAGAAATGAAAGAGAGAGAGAAAGAAAGAAATCATTCACCATTTTTACGAAAGGTTAAAATTTGTATATCGTAGAAACATAGCATCCTTAAAGAAAATGAAACATTTCAGATTTTACATTGCGTCTAAAGAGGCGTTTTTTAAAGTTTTGTGTGTCAGCTTTATTTAGTTTGTGTCAGCTTTATTTGTTCTTCACGCTTAAGACATAAAGTTCAATTCAACAGCAATTCGTAAAATAATTTTAAAATGAGTATATCTTTGGAATTTCCGATACACAGTCTCGCGCGCTGCAGATAAAAATTATTTTATTTTTCGTACAGTATTGCCATTGCTCGCTTTGAAATCATTGAGTTTCTTAATCAAAAATTCTTTAAAGTTTTATAAAATATGAAAGAGATAATAAAACAAATTCCAAATTCCAAATCTGGGCTTCCAGATACCCATATTGCAGTGGAGGATTACGTTATTTAAACTTTGATGTCTCTAGGTACCTGTTGTTTTTTCACAGTGCGAGAAACATACATGCATTTATGCAGATTCTTCGTTATTTAATTTCTTTAAATATAATACAGGGCGATAATATTTGGCGGCAAAAATTTTAAAAGTGAAACAGCGCTTGTAGTGAATCAACGCAAAATACCTAAACGAAATTAATAGCCCTTCCGGGCAAATTACCCCTTTCGGCTAGTAAGAATTATTTATGTCAGCTACACTCATTAAAAATGTGATATCTTTTCTAAAAACCTTTATATTTTCTTTTATTCAAAAGCTTTACACTGCTTTTAAAACATATAAACACAATATTGTAGTTCTTAGAAAATCTAAGTTTGGCTCTATTTCTGTATTCTATCTATCGTATTTCTATATTCTGTATTCTTCCAATAAGAAGTTCGACATCGCTGTTATATATCTTTAATGCTAATAAAACAGCTGAACTTTATTTTAACAGCAATCAAGCGATATCCTGTTGCTAAGTATTGTTTTTATCCTATTCCCTAAGAAATTAAAAATAATGATTAATATTTCCTTCTGTAACATCGAGACTTCCTCGACGTCTCGGCATGCTTCATTAAATCAGTATTCACCATGTATGACATAACTTTCACCACTATTTGCTGTGATTCATCAAGTCATTTTACAAATGAATTACATGCCATCCTGCTTAGCGTGACTAGACCATTTTAACCTGAGTTCCTCGTACATTGAATCCTATTAGAAAACTGTTGTGTCATATGCTTTATTTTATTCTTTCAATGCTATGAAATTCTTTTTTGTTGTTGTTGTTGTTTTTTCATTATCATTCTACTCAATTATTCAAACAATGTTATGTCGTCAACATTTCTGCTTAATTCTCGGGTGTGTTTAAGAATTTTTTATCACTGGCTGAAATTTCAGTGTCATTCTGCAACTTGAATTATCATAACCTTCCAAATTTCGAAATTTATTTGGACTTTTTAGGTGTCTGCGAGCTATTTATTATAAATAATAATTCTTATTTATTGCTTCACTTGTTAACGCTAGGCACAAATCAGGCCCACCAACGACCAAGCGGTAAAGTCCCTGATCACTAGTAGTTCGGTCCGAGGTTTGAATCCCACAAAAGGGCTGTCTGCATGGGCCTTTTTATGATTTTCCCCATGTGTAATATGCACACGAGCCATTTTCCCTTCCACAAAGTTCTTCACTAAGGAATCCCTTCCCTTAGGCAGATAGCCCTCGAGTGCTTTGGGATAATCAAATAAACTAAACCAAACCAAGCACAAATCGAATTCAATAATTGACTTTATATATTTAAAAGAAAAACGTTACACTGAACATCTAGAAAATTTCGGTCCCTTTTGCATTAATTTTAAATTTATCCTTAGACCACAAAATCCTTAAACTCCTTTCTGTTGTTACATTTTTTTAACTGAAATATTTCAACCAATATATCAATATCAGATAAATTTTCTTTGTAAGAATATTTTATTTAATTTAAAAATAATGTAATTTTATCTCCACAGCCATGCTGTAAAATTAAATTATTAGTTCAAAGGAACCTTAGCTCAGAAGGGTTATTAGTTTCGTTTTGTCATTTTGTGTCGATTCACTGTAAATGTCTGTGTCACTTTTCAAACTGTTGCCACCAAATATTATCGTACTGTGATACATTTAAAGAAATTAAATAATGAAGCATCTGCACAAATGTATGCATGTTTCTCGCATTGTGATAAAACTACGGTATTTACAGCTACCAAATTTTGAATAACGTACTTTTCCACCAGAATATGGGCACGCGGAAGCCCAAATTTGAAATTCGGAATTTGTTTTATTATCGATTTCATAGTTTGTAACATTTTAACGAATTTCTGATTAATAAACTTAAGGATTTCAAAGCGGGCAATAACAACGTTGCACAGAAAAAATATTTTTATCTCCAGCGCGTAAAACTGTGTATTGGAAATTCTAAAGATATGCTCATTTTAAAATTATTTTATGATATTGCTATCAAATTGAATTTTATGGTTTAAGTGGGAAGAACATGATATTTAAACTCAGTAAACGTTAAAAAAAACGATCCTTTGGGCATAATAATGTAAATTCTGTAAAGCTTTGAAATTTTTTTTTCTTCTTATTTTTTTTAATTAAATAATTTAAGAATACTTTGATTCTTAGCTTCTAACTTTAGAAAAGATCTGAGCGCCATACTAAGCGAAGCTGCATTTCTTGTAAGGCTTTTTCTGTAATCGTCGTAGCTTTCATTTACACGACGAACGAATTAATGTCTCTATCTATGAAAGAACTGCCAGCTCGAATGTTTTAAAATTTAAACATCTTTCAGTTATTTTCTTTAATATTTTATTTACGTCAAACACGAGCCCTGGCGGGACAGAAAAGTCACGTTACAATAATAGTTCCAGATACATATCAAGTAATATGAGATAAAATAATTAAGTGATAAATTCAAGAATATCAAAATATTATGCTTCTCTAACGCAAAATTAAGCAAGAAGTATTTAAAAAAAAAATAGGGAGAGAGATAACATTCAAACCTCTGAACCACGTGTTATCGTGCACTCAAAGCGCACTATTTACATAGTGACTGCTAGTATCCACACATTGGATTTATTGAACAATGATTAGTATCAAGATTAGGAGTAGTGCTATCTACCGCACACAGCCACTTCTTATAAATTTGTTTTCCTCTTGAGATCTTTGTAAGAAACGCCGCATTGAGGTTAACAGCTATTTGAAAGATAAAACTTAGCTTTGAGGAACTGGAAATTACATACAGGAAATTTATCCAGGCCTCGAGTCATATTAACTTCAATTAAAGAATTATCTATTATGTTTATCGAGAAAAAATCAAATATGTTTAGTCATATGCTCTACATTTTAATACGTAAAAGTTTTAGAGGGTAATAATAATATCGCATTCTAAGGGTTCGTGGATTTGGATTAACTGATGATGATGTTTGATGAGGAATCAAAACACAACTTATTCGCCAGTATTAGGCAGGACATTTCCAACGCCACGTTTACAGTCGTCGAAACACTACGATAAACACGCTGAAACAATCAACAACACAGCCTTCAAGGCTATCAAGCAACAAAGATGAAGTCAGCTTAACGGCAAAGCACCAATGTACAGCTCCCGACTCGATCAGTCGCTGTCAAGCTAATCTCTGAACTCAAGACATTACTACACTATTGAATTCAAGATACTCTGAGTACAGGCAGGGTGTATCAGCAAAGCGGTGACAAAGAGTGCACGTAGACGATGGGAAATCGCATAGCAGTGCTTGGTCGGAAACGATTTCCGACCAAGGCCGATTTTCCTGGCGCGGTAGTAGCGACACAAAAATGTAAAAAAGGAAGGACACAAACAGTGAAACAAAACATGTTTTATTATGTTTGGTACAGCAGAAACCTCCAGATAAGAACAAAAACAAAAAACGATCGTTATTAAAGAAGGTGTTCGAAATTTAACCTCGGACAGTGATGCAGGCCTTACTTCTCTGGCCATGGAAGATCTGCATCACAAATGGAAGATCGCATGGAAGATGCAGGATGCACGGTTCCTGCATCACGGTCCGGGTCCTAATTCCGAACTCCTTCTTTGATAATGATCGTTATCTCTTTTCTTTCTTTTTGTTGTAATCCGAATAATAAACATGTTTTCTCATCCCATTCGTCTCCTTTCGTTCTTGACTTTTGTGTCGTCACTATCGCGCCAGGAAAGCGTTTCCGACCATGCATTCTTACGTGGTTTTCCATCGTCTATGTGTACTCTATCTCTCCTGAAAATTTGTCACCGCTGTACTGATACACCCTGTGTATATAGCTTTAACCTATCTTCGAGAATAATCTCGGTAAAACCGCCAAGAATGCGTTCTAGAATGTAAGAATGTAATAGGCAATGCAAATAGGCGATTTCGCGCCAAATCTAACAACCCTGCATTTCCCTGCTCTTTCTGGCAACCTTAAGCCCGCTTTGCGGGGAAGCTATCTTACCGCAGCTAGGCTTTTCGCAACAATACAGAACATTATAAGTACAGAATCAGTTTTATATTTCTGAGTTCAATTAAAATTAGCACGTTCATTCGTCGCCTAACTTGTCTAAATTCAGTACCAAGTTTCATAGCTTTTACAGCAGTTTCATTAATTGGCAATTCATCAGAATGTAATGAATAATATTTAACTTTCAGACGCTTCAATGCCTTTCTTTAATGGATCTCTTCCATCAAAAGATGATCCAGTAAAGATAGCGCTGTCAGTAATCGGAGGAAAGTCACTAAAGCTGGTAGTTTGTTCTGGGCTCGATTTCTTGCACGAAGAGAAAAACTATGTGTATAGTATTTTTGGGACTTTCTTCATATTTAACGTTTACGTGGGCGATTTTTTTAGAAGTTTCTTTGGCAAGGCCAAATCAGTTTTTTTTTTGTTTGTTTGTTTGTTTGTTTTGTTTTTCCGAAAAAGTCTTCTACAAATGCATTCCTGAAAGTAATGCGACGAGGATCATATTTATCTTATCTTGTGCCTTCACACTTTTATTTGCTTCCCTCTCTTAAAATTTCTTTCATAGTATAACATTCAATTCATATAAGGGCGTTCAACGTTTCGCTGATAAAGCTAGGTTCTTTTGCGAATGAAGAATTACAAAACTCGCTAAAAGAAACGAAAAATTTACTGAACAAAGCTGGCTATTGACTGATCATTGTTCTTTATATAAATAAAGCACCTTTGAATAACACAGAAAAAATGCGTCATGACTTTCAGAGAGAATCCAGTGCTATCGCATCAAACTGATAATACGACTTTCTTTAATAAATATAGGAATTTTATCTGTTTGATTAGATTCACAGACTTGGACCATGATGCTTTGCACTCAGTGTTGTAGAAAATTATCCAATTTTTGAAAAAAAAATTGGACAATTTGGATTACGTTTGAAAAGTAAACCACATACGCTAATACTGTTGCATGCGTACGGTTTCGTTATGGATTGAATGCATAAGTCGTTAAAAAATTAACTAAAATTTATTCTTTCCACAAGAAATATATCAAAATGCTGAAATATTTTGTCAGAGATATTCTTACAACATCACAATATCTCAAAGGTTTAGCAAAACTCAATTCATAAACAAAGAAACTAATTCTATCTCACAGCGAAAACGCTACTATCAATAACAGCATTAAGTAAACATACAGCAGCTCACTTTAAACAGCTACAACTGCAACTGAGATGAGGTGTTTCAATTCGGCTTTTATAAGCTTTTTAATTATCACTAGAACAATCTCGATTTTTTCTGGATGGCAACAATAATTACGAGATATTTATTTATTAAACATTAAGTGCAGGCGCTCTTTTATTTTTATTTTTCCGACGTAGCTTTCTCTTCAAAAATCGTCTGCGATGTAAGGGAAAATAAACCAATTTTAATTACAATTCCAAATAAATACGAAATCCGTAGCAATAGTTTTAATTAAATGAATTTCTTCAAATCCATATGGGGTCCAAAGACCAATTTTTTTCCCATAGCCAAACATTTTCAAATAAGCAACAGTAAAAATGTGTTGAATAAATTTAGACTATACGTGACATTCAGCAAATTCACGTTTAACTTGTTGAGTGTCATGTATAGTGCTTCAAATGCATATATGCTTTAAACGCTTATATTTCATTTAAAATAAGCAATAAAATTGCATGAAAGGAAAGTGAAATGAAAATTTAAGAGAAATAATAATAAGTGAACCTACAAAAACATGACAAAATTTTTACTAACAAATTCGAGGAATTTATATTTACTAGATTATGACAAAATTCACTCTTCGTTCCTAGAGGGAGAAATGACTTTCCGGAGGGACTTCTTGTAAAATTGGCTCATATTTATGCTACACTGCCAAAAACCACGAAAACGCTCATACAGTCAATCCGTTCGCTGGGTTCTGAAACCATGTCGAACTACCAAATCTGAGTGGTTTTAGCCAATCGCTAAATTTTGAATTAATCATAGACAATATTTTAAATAGAATCATTCTAACTTTTGATTATATTTCAAATAGAAATTTTTCTGCTAAATCATAGTTTGCAAGCTTTAAGGATAGCTTGTGGCAATATCGCACAGTTTTGTTATCTGTTTTTAAACTAATATACTAGTGAGTTGTAGTTAGAGTACACTAAGTCAAGATTCTAATAGACTTAAGACCATTATCGCTATGTTGTCTAGATAAACAACAGAAGCATAAGAAGGGTGTAAAAGATCTTTTTACTAAGAACTAAAATAATTTAACAGAAGGCACTTCTTGTGCCTACAAAACCAGCCAGAATTTATGGCGATAAGATACCCAAAAGATAGAATTTCAGTTAGAAACTTGTAGATTTATTAGAATTTTTGAAGCAGGAGAGGGGAAAATGGGCCTTGCCAGGACTCGAACCCTGGACCTCTCGAATACGCGTCGAGTATGCTTGCAATTACACCACAAAGGCATGCATACAGGAGGGAGAAAATATCTTATATACTGTCCCTTTTAAAGGGTGACTGGGGATTAGGGGACCCAATAGCCAAATTTTGGTGGGGAAGAATTAACGTCCCTCATCTTTTAGTTCGGGCGCCACTGTAGAGTCATTAAGATTTTTGAAGGAGGAGACGTGACAAGTGCCCAGTGTCGTCACCGGGTCTCGAAGCCTGAACCTCTCCAGTACGCGTCGAGTATGCTTCCAATTACACCTCGAAGGCATGCGGAAAGGAGGGAGAAAATACCTTACAAGATAAGTGTTATGTTAGTCAAAGGCTACGCAGAAACAATTAACACGCAGATTAGCTTAAACCTGCACCGGTGTGATAAGCATTATTGGACGAAGACACAATGCTATCGTAGAAATTCAACTAGTAACGTGGCCTTCATCAAGCAAAACACGCTCTGTTAATGTAATCTAAAACTTTCCTTTAAATACTACTTCTTTCTATCTCCGAACTAAAATTGGCATTCTGGTAGGAAAACGGAAAGGTAGAAGTGACAGTAAAGATGCGTAACATAAAATAACAGGTTAATTAAAATAAATATATACTTTACAGGCTAACGAACTTGACTGTTTCTTTTGTATTTTACATCTTAAAGTATACATGGAATTTCTCTTTCACTGAAAGTTCTCTTTTCAGAAGAACAATGTTGCCATCTACAGTAAAGGTGCTGCAACCCGCCATCCATTGCTTCGGCATATGTTTCACCAACATTCCTGCCGTGAGGTGGTGCTACTCAAGGTTTGTCGAACATTCTTTAGAATTTGGTTGCTATTAACAATTTTTCAGCAATATTTTGAAAAGCTAGGCAGTTGTTGCACATAATTTATCCGTTTGTAGTTAGTTCTTAGTTTAAAATTTTGCGTTTATATATCGTCTGCGTTCTTTACGCATTTAAATGATTTCAAAACTTGACAAAAATGTTGACAAGATTTAAAAAATAGTAACTATAAAAATTGACCAAAAGTCGGGTATTATTAATTATTTTATACCAGCTGTTAAAATAATTTTGAATTTTTTTGCTATCTTGGTAAACTCCGAGTATGTGAAAAATTGTAAGGCACACTTCGCAGCGTATCGAACCCGAACTGAGAAATATTACTTTAACATAACTTCCGTCAAAGTGAAGGGTTTTAATCTAACGTATGGACCAAGGATTTATTCCAAACTTTAAATATAAATATAAGAATTTGTTGGTGACACTTTCATTAAATTTTTATTATATAGTTCAATACAAAAGAGGCAATTTTCACAGCTGCTATTGCTTGGAAATAGCGCAATGTTAAGACGAAAATCATGGCTGAATATCATAAAGCAAAATTCCGTCGAAAAAGATGAAAAAAAACGGTGATTCCAGAACCACTTATTTTGAATAGCTGAATGAAACTGAATGAAAATAGCTAAAAGGCTTCTTTCGAACAATCCATAAATAATACTTTCAGAAGGTGGAGGGAGGAATGCGAAATTATTGTTGCGATGAAAGGGCTGAAAAGCAACAAATTGCTGAAAAGGTAAGTGAGATTGATGACGTCATTTTTCAAAGCAAGCTGAATAATCCACAAACAGCGAAAGAAATGGAGAATGACAAAAATCAAGCTTCGAAGAAGGATGACTTGGTTTATATGAAAAAAGTATTAAACACAATAGTGAAATTCAACAAAAAATATTAAAAATACAATATTGAGGAGATAATTAATATTTACATTCTACGGATTTTTTTAAGAACGGAATTTATATTAAACAAGCAAACACTTTTATTTGACAAAATTTCATGTATTGGAAATCATGATCATTTCAAACTAGTTATTGATGTATATAATTACACTAAGTATAAAGGCATTTACTAATAAATATGTTTCATTAAATGTGTTCGCAGAGTTACAATAGGCGATTTTTTTCATTCCCCAAAGCAGTCAATAATACCCCCCGTCAAAAAAATCTGAATGCTATCAGATTTTACATTACGCCCAAAGCGGCGTTTTTTTAATGTTTTGCGTGTTACCCTTATTTATTACATATCATGTTCTTCGCACTTAAACCATGAAATTCAGTTCAACAGCAATATTGCAAAATAATTTTTAAATGAGCATATCTTTAGAATTTCCGATACACAGTCTCGCGCGCTGGAGATAATGTTTTTTTTTTTTTTCTTCTTCTTTCGTACAGCGTTGCCTTTGCTCGCTTTGAAATCTTTGAGTTTCTTAATAAAAAAATCGTTAAAGTTTTACAAAATATGAAATAGATAATAAAATAAATTCCACATTTGGGCTTCCAGATATTCGGGTGGAAACGTACATTATTCAAAATTGGATGGCTGTAGGTACCGTTGTTTTATCACAATGCGAGAAACGTACATACATTTATGCAGATTCTTCATTATTTAATGTCTTAAAATATAATACAGGGCTCTAATATTTGCTGGTGGCAATTTGAAAAGTGAACCAACATTTATAGCGAATCAACGCAAAATGGCAAAACGAAATTAGTAGTCCTTCTGGGCAAATTCCCTCTATGGACTTAAAAGAAAGAAAAGGTTTTGCGATATTGTACTCTTTTAGTCCGATAACCCGGCAACATAAAGTCCGGAAAATGCTGGATTAATGGATGTTTTCCATATTCTCCATAAACGAATTAATGAAATTAATTAAAATTAATATCAAGAGAACATATTTCTAACAGTACTTAGACGTTAATCGAAAAATGTCGTAAGGACAATTGATTAAAGCAATCAGATGTGATAAGACAGATTCATGTTAAACAATTATTTATTTATTTTTATTACCATAAATTATATGCAAACCAATCCCGCTCATGAAGGTAGAAAAAAGAAGCAGTACCTTAGTGGTCTCTAAATAGTGTAGTGCTGCCATCTGTTATCATATATATAACTTAATAGTGGATCTTTTCGGATAGTATTGTAATAGCTCACGCCAATGTTTTCTGACAGCCGTTTTCCTTTATTTTTTCTGTACTTAACTACTTGTCCATTAAAACAGGATTGGGCTAAAAAATAAATAAGTAAAATACACAAAAATGTGAAGTGGCCAGCTCTATTCTAACTGATCGTTCTTCGCAATGCGAGGGTGAACCATTTCGTTCAGACGTAAGTTAATGCGCATACACATCGGTATCAATGGTTAGTGACTCTTATTGCCATACCGAAGGGGTTGGGTTTGAGTAACGGAGCAGCATGGAGGTAAGAAAAGTCTTACTTCCTACCTCCATGTGGAGCTGGCATGGGTGTAAATTTTCTGTCTCTTCATAGGAGGTAACGACGGCCGTCTATTAGGTGCCTCCATAATAAAATGACCATAGCTTATGGTTTTAGTAGTGGCCAAATCCTAAAATGTCTAGTGCCCGCGATTAAAAAAAATAGGTAGCAAAGTGCGAGGTTAGGGAAAAGACGGATTGATATGACGCTACGGTTGGCAATGCTAAATTCCTTATAAAAGTCAACTATTCGTTCCAATATTAAAGCCGGAGCCGTAATTAGCATATGATTAGTGTAGCCGCAGCTAGTTTAAATGGGCGACTAATACGTAAAAAATGTCTATACATCTGAATAATAAATATTTTTAAAAATGTCACAAAGATAGCCATTTTACGTTCTCTTTTAACATCCCTTTAAATCTTTGAGATAAAATTTGAACCACCGAAAGTAATGTACTGTTAATTTTGCATATACCACAGTTTAAGAATCCTTATTCTAAAGCTTTCTACACATCATCTGATTTAAATCCGAAGAATATGCGAGCCCCTCTATACACTGGATTCCTTCGCCGTCAAGATAATCGGTCACCATTACAGCGCAGTGGCGACGACCATTATCGTCCTATAAGAAGCAGTTATTCCCAAATGCACCCCTAAACAATCTCATATAAGAATCAACATCCTAATCTCTGTTTATTTCAGCACTTATAGTTGCACTGATAAAAATGTGTAGATCAGTACGGTCATTTAAAATGATGTCCGCCCATTTCATGATCCACTACATTTGTACCGATACCATTCACGGATGTTTTAAGGCTTAATGGGTTTGTTTTCCTTCTTGCAAACTGCAACATCTTTGGAATCATTCCACAAACAAAAACAAGATTCATCGGTCAACAGAGCTCTGTTGCAGTCCGTGGTATTCCAGTCTCGATGATTTCCACACCACTGCTTTTCCTTCTTGCAAACTGCAACATCTCTGGAATCATTCCACAAACAAAAACAAGGCTCATCGGTCAACAGAGCTCTGTTGCAGTCCTTAGTATTCCAGTCTCGATGATCCCCGCACCACTGCAACGGAGCACATTTCGAAGCACTAGTTAGTGATAACTCATCCGGCAGGGTGGCTTCCGACCTGAGGAACAATTGCCAAACGGAATATCCTAGTTGGTGACACAGAGATCTTGAGTTTCCATAAGTACAACCCTATTTTATGTAGCTCTCTTTTTCGGTACATCTGGATAGTCAAATTCCAGCAGTTGCAGCTAATTCCCTTGCTAAATGATTCTCCTCTTAGCAATCGTTGTCCGAATAACGGTCCTGAGAGTCCGCTGTGGTTGGTTTTCAACGTTAGTTAAGCCATTTTCATATTTTTAAACTCAAGCTTTTGGACTATTAGAAATCTTTACAGAGCTGCGTCAGTATCTGTCTTGCTTCCCTTCTCCTAACAGCACGCCACTTCTCCAGTTCGTCAAATCCTTTCTCAACGACATGTTCTATCTTCCGCATGCGAAAATTTTATCCTTGAAATCGCTCGAAGCATCCCTTCGCACTCCTATGCCTAGAGAAATATTTGCATATTTCTGTGTAGCGCAGGTTTTCTTTACACTTGGACTACTAACCAACCACTTTTCGTTGGACTTACTACAATTAATTTTTATAACATCAATTTTAGCTTTGTATTTGGATTCCAATGGAATACCTTAAATAATTTTAAGGTAAATAGTTATAACACAGGCATACATTTTTAAAAATTAATCTTCAGAAATTCAAGATGCAGAGCGTAAAATCATGTTTAAAACTATATATTCAAATTGGCAATGAAAAATGGGAGAAACAAATTGCCATGATGGTATTCTATTATTAATTAATATCATGCGAAGGCATTTCCATTTATTTAAGACAGAAAAGACTGAATTGTTTCTTGCATAGGTGACATGTGACAAATATTTTCTTTAAGTGAACTGGTAAAAATTCCTGTTATGCCAAAAGTATGAAATGTGTTGCGGAACTGTTTCGAAAAAAATATGTTTAATAGTTGGGAAATATCAAAAAGGCTGTATATAGCAATTCTATTTTTCAAGCCGAACTAATGGCTATTACAATAACCATCAAACTTAGCTCGTCAATTCCAGACGAAATGCCTGGATTTTTAGCGATTCTGCTTCGAATCTAGCTCCAATCAGAAGACACAGCAATGAGAATCGGAAGGCACAGACAATGAAATATGTTCACATGGCAGCTTCTTAGTATTTCAGCATTCAGAAGGCCTAATCTATCACGGATGCTAGCGCATGTTGACATTCACAGAAAAGAATTAGCGGATGAGCTGGGCAAGGAGGTGTCTAATACATAGAGAACAGAGGATCTGGTAGGGCTACCAACCTCTTGTCTCGTAAAAGCAATCTTCAAAATTATACTGGCTACCGGACATACTCAGAGAGGCAAAGCATCTACGAGAAGATGTACCCATGCATTCTGTCCCACAGTACCAGCTTCTCTCAAAACTACATACGAAGCCCCAATACACTTCCTCGTGGATCATCGTCCGTCCTGAGTTACCTGAAGACAGGAAACGGGGTTTGCAACAGTGGAGAGGTACGTGACCCAGATCGCTGCTCCATTTCATCTCATGAAACCCACTGAGTAACAAAGATACCACAGTGGACCAAAGATGTGCTATGAAATAAAAGAATACTACATATACTCAATAACAGGATACATGTAATTGATAATATGCTATGATATGTATATGTTATTCTATGTATTAAGTACATATATGTAAAATATAAAAAATACGATGGCTTTGCTCTACGCGAACAGGCAACTTCTAGTTAACTTTCCGCAATTTCAGGAACTTCCCCCTAGACAAATACTTTCGAGAACTCTCTGGCTTGTTATGTAACCGCTACTATAAATAGCTCTACGCGCCATTTTTCGTCACACTGCTTTCTGCCATTGCGTGCTATACGAACGCTTCGCTCTGTCTCTTCGTTTTCCCTTTATTAAAAATATTTATGACGTCAAGGTTCTAAATTTAATATTATTTCTATTTAAATAATTACTAGAATGTGATCTTCGTCTAAAGGAAAATGATCTGACATTTTAATTAAATAAAGATGTTGTACTTTTTTTTAGTGAAATCTTCTCTGCCTTCCACTCCGCAACAAACATCCGGACTCCGATTGCTAAACTTCATCATTTCCAATGCCCATCGACTGCAAATATCACATGTATATGCCTGGCCAGTTGTAGCACACAAGGAACAAGTAACAGAGGACGTGGGCACCATGCCTTTACTATTATGGTTAATTGGTCTAGCGCAGTTGTAGTACACAGGACAGGACAGGACAGGAGTAAGTGCAAGGGGCACCATGTCGTCGCCGTAGGCAGAGAATGGTATTGCTCGCATACACTACCTTTCTACAGAACCCCCCCCTTCCATAGGGGGCATGGGCGCCTTTTTCGGGCCTTTTAAAAGATGTTACAGTGTACTTTAAATACATACAATTTTACATTAATGAGTTTACATATTAAAAGTTACAATAAAGGTGGGTAGTTACATGGGGGTCAGAATATTACAGATGATTTGTACAGATAGTCGTGTTTTTAGGCGTATCTGTAGTCTGTAATTGTATTGATGTGTGGTGCACGTATCCAAAGTTTATTAGGTTCGTAGTCTTTGATCGGGGCACCGTGTTTTTTGTATGAAGGTGAGTTTGTGTTGTCTTGTTCTTCTTGGGGGATTTGCAAGGTGGGGGGTTCGTTATTCAAATTTCATTCCCCCAATCCTCGCATTGAGTAAATTACACAAGTGTTCTGTAGATATGTGATGAGCTATGTGAGAAGGCACGTGTCGTTGGTGAAATTCTTGTTGATGTGGGATTTAGGATGGAAAACACAGCTCCAGACCGTACTGATGTAGCTTGTCGATGGTTTGTTGAATTTTATGGCGTAATGGCTTGTGATGTACCAGGAATCGTTGAAATGGAGTCCCGGGAGTTGAGGGGTGTCTTATATGGCTGTTCTCGGTGAGCGGGCATTGAAGTAAGTAGTGGGTTGAATCGCCCCTTTCCCCACATACACAGAGGTCGGAGGACGATAAGTTCCTTTCTTTGAAGTATGTGGGGAAAGGTCCCTGGCCTGATATGTATTGGGTGAGGAAATATTGCGTGAATGTCGTTTCTTCGTTGACTTGTGGGAGGAGGGTGTATATTCTTCTTCCTGTGGTGCCGTTGATCCATTGTTGTTGCCACTTTGCTTTTGCTTGTTGTTTTAATTCATATTTTATGGCTGATGGTGGCCAGGGGCAAGTGATGGATTCTCCAGTGGAACATAAAACCAGAGCTTAACTAGACAGTTGCTAGTACCAGACGATATCCGATTTGTCATAAAAAGCGGTCCGGCGCTGCATTAACCTGTTTTCTCAAGGTCAAACATATCATCAACCTATGAGCCAATGCTTAAAAACAATTGAACACTGCATATTCCCACATTTAATTATTAAAGAAGTAATTTTTGTTGTTCAACGTAGTTAGTACTTCTTAAGAACCAATAAAAATACTTTTCTAAAGGTGACGTAGTACTTCTTAGGAACCAATACAAATACTTTTCTAAAAGTGACGTAGTTAGTGCTTATTAGGAAACAATAAAAATACTTTTCTAAAGTTCGTTGCATATAAAAATGCAGAGGTTTTTTTACTATCAAAACAAGATATTTTAAACATATCAAACAAAAACATCCTTATCAAAAATTCAGCCAAAAAAAAGGGGGGGCTATAAATAACATTCCAGTTATTTCAGCATCATTTTATAATAGATAGCTTCTTTCAGTTGCAGTTATATTAACGACAAAGTTAAAATGAGTCTTAATAAAATTTCCAAAGTTTATACATTTTTTATTCATGAATTATTTTTGAAAAGACCTAAACTGTAACTGTTTTAGTGACTACAATTATTAAAACTCAGTATTTTAAAACTAAGTACATATAATGAAATAAATTTATGCAGCATTTATGTATTAGATGACACCAAAACTACAGGGGTGAGTGAAGAATACCTTCTGTTTCCTGCATCCAACGAAATACTAACCTAGTACATATATATTAGTTCTAACAACATCAGTGTTCAGAAAGAGTATACACAGTACAGTGAAATTGAACAGTAACATTTTTAAGAATGAATCTAAGTCTAAATTCATTACACAAATCCATTATTCATGTCCCTAAATTTTTTTATCTTAATGTTTTTCTTGGAATTTCTAACATATCGTTGCGTGCGTACGGGTTCGTTATGGATTGAATGCACAAAATCGTTAAAAAGTTAACAAAAATTTATTCTTTCCACAAGAAATAAATCAAAATGCTGAAATATTTCTTCAGAGGTACTCGCACAATATCTCAAACGTTTATCAAAACAAAATTCCAAACAGATAAAATAAATCTATCTCACTGCGAAATCGCTACAATCAATAACAGCCTTAAACAAACGAACAGCAGTTCGCTTTAAACAGCTTCAACTACAACAACATCTGAGATGAGGTGTTTCAATTCGGCTTTTATAAGCTTTTTAATTATCAATAGAACAATCTCGATTTTTCTGGATGGCAACAGTAATTACGAGATACTTATTTATTAAACATTAAATGCACGCACTCTTTTATTATTATTATTATTCTTTTGACGTAGCTTTCTCTTTAAAAATCGTCTGCGTTGCACGGAAAATATAAAGCAATTTTAATTACAATTCTAAATAAATAGCCAAATAAATATGAAATTCGTAACAAATATAATAAAATCTGAAAGGTTTCAGATTTTAAATTACGTCCAAAGGGGCGTTTTTTAAACATTTTGTATATTACTTTTATTTATTGAATGTCACGTTCTTCGCATTTAAACCATAAAATTCAGTTAAAGAACAATATCGCAAAATAATTTTAAACTGAGCATATCTTTAGAATTTCCTACGCAGTCTCACGCGCTGCAGATAAAAATATTTTTTTCTGCACAACGTTGCCATTGCCCGCTTTGAAATCCTTGAGTTTGTTAATCAAAAATTCGTTAAAGTTTTACAAAATATGAAATCGTTCATAAAACAAATTCCAAATTTCAAATTTGGGCTTCCAGATTCCTATATTCGCAGCAGGATTACGGCATTCAAAATTCGTCGTTTTATCACAATGCGAGAAACATACATACATTTATGCACATTCTTCATTATTTAATTTCTTTAAATATAATACAGGGCTGCAATATTTTGTGGCAACAGTTTGAAAAGTGATATAGACTTTTAATATTTCCGATGCAAAATCGCAAAACGAAAACAATAGTTCTTCAGGGATTTAAAGCCCCTTTGGACTAAAAAGAAAGAGTCTGTGTGTGTCTTTCGTTCGTGCTGCGCGTAAGTTAATAGACCCAGGGCTGCGAAATTTGGTACGTAGGTGCATTTAGACAAGAGCCAGTGCACCTCAAAGCGATTTTTTCGAAAGTCGAATTAGATTATTTTTTTATTTTATGTTTTTTGACGAAATCGCGTCATTTTGAGACAATGGGTTATATGAAAGAGAGATATTACTCTATACATTGTATTTTCACATCGTCGTGAAACGCAGGCACTTAGCTATTTTACGAACTTAAAATAATTTTCGTATTTCAATAAATCGATTAAATACGAATTTATTTAGCAAAGTGATATTAACACCTTCGCAACGAAATTTTTTTAAAAAAAGTTTATTTTCCTATCATTTTCAGACACGTTAAACTTTAATCCTTCCAACTCCTTTTACAAAAAGATTTCACAAAAATAATATTTTGTATATTTTTAAAATTTTTTAAATGAAGCTTCCGAATACACTTCTCAGATCTCACATATTTTAAAATATGATTCTGGCAACAATTTTTCATTCTTATAGTTATTGATAGATTTTTGATGAAAACGCATCATTTTGAATAGTTTCATTCTTTCAGAAATGTGGGTTTGGCAACGTTTTTCATCGTATTTCTTATGTAACTTTTTTTAAGAAATTGAAAAATTGTTTCTTTTTGCAAAGGTAAATTGTTTAATTAATTTATTCGGATAATTAATATTTACACTAAGGGATATTGCTTATTTCATTGTGATTTTTTATATTATGTTTTAATTATATATAATTTTAATTATAAAAAAGTTGTGCATGATTTTTTTTAGGAAATAAACCTCTTAATCAGTTTATACCACTTGAGTTCTTAAAATTTTGCAAAGGGAAGTTGATTAATTTATTTATTAGGATAAGTAATATTTGCATTAAGGAATACTGCTTATTTCATTATCATTTTATATATATATAACAAGTTAAATGGCTGCGATATGACTGCTGACACGTTTTCTCAAATTACCTAAAGTATCATAACATTTCAAAATTTCAGAAAAAGAATCACTCAAACTATCAAGTAGGAAAAGGTTTAAAAAATTTTTACTCATCAGAAATGGCATGGAGTTATTTATATTATTGTAGAATTTTTATATAATGTTTTATGTAGTTATGGTGGTGGTTAAGAAGGGGGATATAAATTATGTTTTAAAAAATGTTTAATACACATCTTATGCAATCAGTTTGCTAGACTCAAGATGTATATGTTTTTCTGGTAATACATCAGGGCTGTATGCAAGGGAGGGTTTTATTCTTAACAAAGAAAAAATAATTGGAAGAACTTACGCGCCATCGGTCCCAGGTGTCTCTTTTAGGCATTTTTCCGGTACGTTTAAAAGCCAGACGAAGGCTGGCCACATAGCGGCTAGTTCATTATAAAAAAATTATGCAATAAAATATTGTAAATCTGAGAATATCTATAAGGTAAAAATAGTGATAATTTATAATACAAATAAACATTCGAAGAAGTATTACATTTTATTCCTCAATTTCTTATTTTTGTAACTACTTTAACACCTCTTTAAACAATTCACCAGAGACAAGTTCCTCTCTCACCTCACCCTAGTTTCAATCCTGCTGTATAATGCTTGATAGTGTGACAAACTCAGCTATTTAAATATAATCCGTACTTCTTTATATTTTAACTGACATTAAAATGTTCTTCTGCAAAACATGGAAATTAGAATACTATACTTGCCAACCTACGACACTCAAAACTCAGAAGAATTTTTTTAGAAATCGGGAGATTTATTTTCAACGACAAAAAGATTTTTAAATGATAAAAATATATTTTTTAATAATGAATTAACTTCAAATCGTTACTAATTAATATCTGAAAGCTTAGTTACTAATTTTTGAATGCAAACAGTACATTCTGCATTAATAACTTTTTGGTCTTCTTTCCATAGAAAAAAGCAACTTTTTGTTTTTTCAATAGAACTCATGTTACCCTTGTGTTTTTGTGTACGAACATGTTTGAGAACATTGGCAATTCCACCGTGCGAAATCGAAAAATCACAGTGACAAATGGTACACATCGCAAATGAATTATATTTCCTTGAGGAAATACTAGACGAAAAGTAATCTGTGTACGATTTTTTAAAAGTACCTGAGTATTTTACCTTTTTCGCAGACATAACTAATACGAAATATCGTAATTTCTTAAACTATTTCTCGAAAGCCCATACGTTCACACAGGTTAGCGACAAGATGAACGAAATAACAACCTCATTCTTGTTTTGTGTTCATTGGCTAATACGTGCTAGATGACACACAGTGGCACTCGATGCTCATTGGAGAGATGAAACATGACATTTTTTGGACATGTGCTTCCACTCATAAAGCAGAAGCATGCCATAATTTCCCACTGATGAAACTACTTTGGTTTTCTATGTAGTCTAGAGAAAAACCAGGTGCTTTCATACACCCCAAAATAACTTTTTGGGGGAAAGCAAATAACAAAATATTAAGGCAAGCTACATAAAAATCATAAGAAATTTTAATAAGAGAAAGTCGGGAGAAATATATTGTAAATCGGGTTGACGGGAAAACGATCAGAAATCGGGAGAGTTGGTAACCCTGGAATATCAAATAGCCCATGAATGAAAACTTAATAATCATACAAAATAAAGTTTTGAATGCTTTGAAAACATATTTCAGTTATTTTAGAAAAGAATTTTGCTTACTAAGAGGCAAACTTTACTTATTTTCAAAATTAATAATAGCCTAAAGATGCATGTTTCATTCATATTTTGGGATAAGAAAAAATTATCTATATATAGAGCAATATATATTTTAATGTTTAAAGGAAAACAGTATACAAGAATAAATAAAATTATTTAATACAACATATTCCTGTTGCTTCTATTGACAGCATTATCAATCAAATACCACAGATGCAAGCGGCACCAATGATTACACTGAGTGGGCTTCAGATTAGTGTTCAGACATGTTATACATGCCACATGGCAACATAAAGACAATAGTACCAAGGAATTAGCAAATTTAGCAACTTAAAGCTAGATCCACTGACTATACTTTTCAATAAAAAATATTTATGTAACTTTTAAGCTATTCAAATGTAATTTTTGATTATTTGTTTGAAGGTGTTACAGTTTAAATTTTTACCTGAAATGAAAAACATACAATCATGGTGAAGCTGAATAAAGAATAAAGAGATACATGCAACAAATCTGTACAATCTAAAGTAACAATAGTTTTTACTTGCCTTTTCCGATACGCACGTATGTTTAAAAACGCATCGAGATCCAATATAGGATCCATTTTATCTTATTTTAATTTTAAAAGCCTAAAAAAATAAAAATAACTTTAAATTGATATAAGCGTAATGTAAGTGTATAATAAAATTAAGCAAATATTCCTATATATCAATTTTTACTACATGTAAAAAAACCAACTTGAGTGCAAAAAATGCAGAAACCTTAACACCTAAAGGGAGGTGAATATGAGATCACCAACCATTCAGACTCCAGCTGACAAAGCAAATATGCCATCGCACCAAACAGTGGTTGAGCGATAACTCACTGAACACTGGTAGTTTAGTCTTGGGTTCAAATCCTGGAAAATGGGGTGGCTGCATGGGCATTTCTGCGTTTTCCCCCACGTGTAATGTGTATATGAGCCAATTTCACTTAAAAAGTCCTCCACAAAAGCATCCCTCCTGGGCAGATAGCCCTTGAGTGCTTTGCCATAATCAAATAAGCCAAACCAACCTCTAGAAGTGCTGAGATTTAAAAGACCAGAAAAGGTAACACGCAATTTTCCATATTTCTTCTCCACATTAACCACTTTTTCATCAGCATCCCACATTAGAGAAACCCAATCAACTATTCAGGTCAGTCATACCATTAAAAAAGTATGTTTTCTCAATGTAAGTTCAGTGTCTTTGAAGTGCCCGAGCTGGCATTTAGTAAGTATTTGCATCATTTTATTTTAGTAATTTAATCAGAGTTTAGAAATAGAAAATTTATTTCTTTGTAAAATTTGAAAGGATGTCTTCAATGATAATAGATCTCCAATAATAAAGATGTCTTCAATGATAATTGATCTGCCAACATCACCTATTGTTTACAATTTGAAAATGTTTAAACATGGGCCTGCCGTCGATGCGACGCTCAGTCAATGCATGTGATAATTTAATAACTTAAATGATAATTCCTGAATGGATTAAGTAAAATTAAATTCACAATAATAAAAGAGACATTAATGTTACAACATCAAAGCAAACTTCTTTTTATTTATGTTTTTTCCTGTTGTCAATCTAGAGAAACTATGCAAAAACAAAGATAATATTATACGTAGAAGGAGATGCTACAGGCCAAGAGTTTAAAAATGCAAAACAGTAAAAACTCATTTTGCCTTGTAGCCGAATAAATTGGTTGCATAGGTTTTTATGGTTTACCTCATGTGTAACATAAATAGTGGTCTGGTTGGCCTAATAATTCCTCCCCTAAAACTGATGAAATCGACTGATTGGCCATAATTAAAAAATAAATTTATAACTAATAAGGCTACGATTCTACTTATACTAATTTAAGTTAAATGACAACAAATTTTCATGATATGTAGCCACACTTAAAAATTTATATCATATGCATTTTAAAATTTATACTATATACTATTAATTATATAACTTCAAAATTGCCATTCCTTGGTACAATGCAAAAGATTTACAATTTACAACAATAAACAAGCTTAAATATTGCATACAAATGTAACATATATAATTATATCCATTATCAACAATTGTGCAGATGATTTATGACAACATACACATCACATGAAATACCATATCATCAATAAATAACACTGGCTATATCGCACATCTTAAAATGTCCAGCAAGTAAAACAGGCATTTTTAAACACTTGCTTCCAAGGTTTCATAAAAATTTTTACACATTTCTCGCACATATATAAAAAAGATTATATTTTAAAAATAGCAAGCAAAAAATATTACAAAACTGCAAAATGTTAGAAAATAAAATGCACCATCTTAAAAATATGGAATGTTTTTATGAAAATAATACTAAGAGAAGAAAAACTTTCAAAATAATAATTGATAAATAATAGTATATGAATAAATAAGTAACACAGAAAGTCATTCCTTTTTATTCCAGATGAGAACTTGTATTATAAGACACAAAAAGCATTTATGACCATCAATTCATTTTAAATACACAAGGTATTTATAAAATAAATTATAGACTTAACATTTGTTAATAAATGACTAGAATACTAAAAATAACTGTTTCCTTAAAAAAAATAAAAAGACCAGTCATTCTTAGTTTATACCAATCTTTTTTCCTAACTTTCTCCTGTAATGCAGCTACATGCACTATATAATACTATTATGCAGCAATAGAAACAGGAAAAAATCAAATGGACAAGGAAAATAGCCCAAAATTTTATGGAATTCAAAGAAAGAAATCATTTAATAAATAACTGATATCACAAAAAGACAGAAGAAAAACCTCCCTTAAGAAAACAATATTTTTTGCAGGTGCATAATTTGAAAACTAATTAAAATTTTTATGAATTATTTTTGAAGACAGACAAGGAATATATGTTTACTTATACATCCCCAAATAAGATTATGAACCCTTTTTTTCCCATTAGGTATGGAAATGGTATTATGACTAGTTATTTTCTGAGTTGTAACTAATACTAATTAAATCATACTAAGGATATGAATTTATTGTATCTCATAAAATTTTAATTTAATTAAATTACATTTTTCATACTATTTATAAAAGATAAGACAGTGATACGACATCGAAAGAAACATGGAACTTTTATCAATTGATATGTTTCGAATAAATCAATAGAAAATTCACTTTTACAGCAGATTTTATGTGATATTCAATTTACTGATTCCACATTAAATTTTTCAATAACACTATTGTCAATTTGATCTCATTTAAAACTGATCTTATATTTTACATAACTGACTAACAAGAAAAGACTCTATTTCATATGAATGCAACATAGCAAGTCATGCCACTTTTAACACTTCATAAAGGCAAATTACTCTTACAAAGAAATTTGCAGTTGGTATGCATATAACATACATTTCTTGTATTAACAGATTTGTATTATACTCTTCTGTAGAAAATTTAAATGTTTATTTTTAGTACATGCAATTTAAATAGCATACTTGTTACTTTAATACATTCAGATATGATTTTTTTTCCAATTTTAAACATTAAGCACACGAAATTTTAAATCCAAAAAGTTTTATAAAAATACCAGTTAAGAAATGGCTAATAAATTACTAAATATCTATAATTAAGCATGTGGATTTGTTTGACTATAACAATGCTATTAATGAACAATAGCTGAAAAACTGCTACGAAATTATCATAGCAGCTATTATGTAATTTATGTAAAAATTTTAGTTATGAAAATTAGTAATGTAAAGGAATTTCTGTTATGGGATTTTTGAAGTTGTAATAAGTCATTTCCTTCAGGTAATGCAGTTTGGCACATCATGATTTCATATAACTCTTTATGTAACTCTAAAATACATTTTTAATTTTATTCAAATGAGTTTTCTGCTTTATATGAATCATTTAAATATTAGCATGAATTAAACTACTTAGTCTTTTGCATATTTATAAAATAAATAATAAAGTAAAAAAAAAAAGCTGAAGATTTTTTTTCCTCGATATATATATGTATATTAACGAAAATGCTTAAATTTGTACCCATTATACAGAGGTTCATAGATGAGTTTCTGAAGAGCGTGACATAAGTTT
Organism: Stegodyphus mimosarum; assembly: GCA_000611955.2. NCBI lineage: Eukaryota > Metazoa > Arthropoda > Arachnida > Araneae > Eresidae > Stegodyphus > Stegodyphus mimosarum. Next base: position 42,183 of record KK114703.1, read on the forward strand.
TAAAGTATTATTTGAAATTAAACTCAACATTCTTATTCATAAACGTAAAACTAAAAAACAAATTCCAGATATTTTATTCGTGTACCATAAATTTATTTGCTGCTAACACAAATATACTCTCCTAAATCCTTTAAGTGTCTAAATAGTTTCAGTCTCATTATACATTGTCTAATCCAAACACTATAACAATACGATGAAAATATTTGAATAAAGATATTAACTGCAATGCACTATTCTTATATTCACTATGCAAATTGAAATTTATATTATTCTGAAGTATGGGAAAATTTCTATTAGAATAACTGGGCAATAAAATTAACTTTCTCAAGTTGAATATTTTCGGAACAGTAAATATTTGTTGTAGTAATGATAAATATCATTCATATTAGGATAATTTACTTAGCAATTACAGAAACTAATTTGAAAGACATGCAGCTAAACTATAAAATAATGATAATATAAAGAAGTATTTTCTTCCTTCATATAAACCTGCTTAGATTTTTAATGTCAGTTTTTATGAAAAACTGCAAATGATGTTTTACTAGCAAAATAATATTTATATGCCCAGCTCAATTTGTTCAAAAAAATACTTACTGATTTACATTTACTTGACATGTAATTCCAAAAGAAAATCTTACATTCAACACTGAAGTTGCACTAACTAGAAGACAATCGATCACAAGAAATCAACATAAAATGACTGCTTCACATATATATTTATCCTCTACAAAAAAAAGTGAAATAAAATTTAGCTATAGGTTCATCAAGAAATTTTCTTGAACTTCAATCCATCTTCATGACAATTTTACCAACACGGACATTTGGAAGCTTTTTCATGGTTTCTGGCACAGAATCAAATGACACAGTATGGTAGACATTTGGCCTAAAATGCACAAATGATAAATAAGAACTCATATTTGGTAATAATATTCATAGTTAAAAAATGAAAGCCTCTAATAATTTTGAAGGAATAACTATTGAAATTACTATTAAAGAAAGTTGTGAATTTTCTTCAAATAATTTTTTAACCGGAATTATCTTTCTAAATAATTCATATGTCTTTATCATAAATGTTTGCAAACAAGTCAAAATTGCCTATTCGTATCAAGGATTAATAATTTTAACAGTAGCCAACATATTATGAAATATGTTGTTATGACTTATGACAATACCATCAATAACTATCAGAAAAAGGGGTTGGAAGAGACATTTTAGAAAACAATAACACTTCCGAGATTCCAACTAACTGAATCTGTACCAGAAGGCATGACTGGTTTCTATGATTCAAAGTTTGCACAGATCTGAAAGATAACCGGCAGAATTATGGCTAATGAATTCTTCAAAATGTTCTAATTTCTTCAAAGATCCAAAGCCATTTTGATCAAGAAAGATAGCAGTAACAGAAATTTTGGTTCTTTTTCATTAACTGCTAGAATGTGTTTAAGGTTTTTGGTTTAAAGCTGCCAAAATAGCAATCTTAGCCCATAAATCATGTTTTCATTCAAACATTTTCTTCATGCAAAATTTTGATGAAGGAACAGGGATGGATTTTATAATTTGGTAATTATCAAACCCTGAAGAGTTGACCATTCAGTTCTTTCAAGAAAAAGTAATTATCCTAAAACAGAATTTGCTCAAATAACCATAAGTTGCATGTTAGTGTCCATGTAGTCCTACAATATTGACGGCTGTACCATTGGCCTTGGTTTGAATCCCGGAGAAGGCATGGCTGTTTATAAGTGTAGTGTTTGTGCAAGAAGGGAAGCACTTAAATTACATTGTGACCCAAAATTTTTTCGAGAGATTGGTGGTAAGGGAAGAGAAGAAGTGGGAAACTCTTGGACCACACCCCAAGGCTTTCTCCCTCAAAATGCCATCCAGGATTAGAAATTTAACAGTTAGGAAGCTTCAAATTGTACCTGCAGCTCTAAAATGATATGGCAGTTACTAATAATACCAAAAGAACAAAGGAGCCCAAAAATTGCGTAGTAAAGGAACCCAAATTGATTTGATGGAATTATTCACGATATTATGTATGGCAAGGAGTGTCATACCTGTGATGGAAAAATATTCAAATGTTTAACATTCATCACAACTGGAACTAAAAATATTACTTTTTTTGTCATACTAAAATGGCAAATTCTAAACAAATTCATGATTTTTCTCTAAACAATATGAAAAATTAAATTTAGAATAACAAAACTGAGTAAGTGACCAGGAAATAAAAATTCTAAATGATTTGGCAGAGGAGTTCAAAATAGAATTTAAAGATGCTAAAGTTTCTGTTGTAAAGAATATAACACTCTTTATATTCCATTTATCTCACTTTTTAGATAACATTATAACATGCCCAATTATCAAAAAGAAATAAATAGCTTTTTCATTAATAACCAGAAATACAGAAAACTCTAAAATCCATTTATTTCTATTTTAGTATCTTTACTATACTTTATAAGTCTAAATCTAATACTTTTTCATTTACAGCATGAAATGTGCCAAGCTGTACAGACTTTTGATGTTATATTGTTTACTTACTTATTATACTACCTCTCTCATACACATACAAAAAAAAAATTTTAATAATTTATATTTCATTATTTATTTATATACATGAATATCTTCCAATTTATAAAAGACTCCTCAATATCATTTTGCATTTTAAAAAAAGATACACCTGGGTCTTTAATTTTGGTTTAAAAAAATCTAAAGAGAACTTTAACTAAAGGGGGAAAAAGGCAATTTGAATATTATTTAGCATTTTTTTTTTTGTGTTATGCTTCAAGAAAACCATGACTTCTACTGCAAAACAGTAGAAAGATTTAATGCAGTTTCACACAATATTTTGATTCAGGTTAGTTTACATCTACAAGTAGTATGCAGGAAGATAAAAGCAAACAAAAAATACCAAACTTCACTGATACTTAGGAAAACACTATAAAAACTTTTTTTAAGCCCTTTTCTATGTACAAACTGGAAGCGATGTGGATCATAAAAACATTTCAAATCTTGTTATTTTCAGTTGAAACACAATTCAACCGAGATGAAACAAACAATGCACACTGTTTTTATTGGGGGAGGGGGGGCTCAAAATACTTTTTTAACATAATGCATTCATGTTGAAAGTAATAAATATCCTTTTATTTAGAATAACATATTCACAAGTTATTATTAATTTATGATGCATAATAGATTCCCAGCTTAATCATTTTCAGACATTCATTATTTAGTTCCGTTTTACTGGTAAACAACAAATCCACTGTACACAAGACTATATTTTATTGGATTTCTTTAATGTTCATTGCAGTTAAATGACAGAAATAATTTTATATAAAAGTTCTCTATATATTCACTATAATGATTATCTCTACATATAATAAAACAAAGAGTCTGTGTGTGTGTCTTTTGTTCGTGTTGCGAGTAAGTTAATAGACCCAGGGCCACAAAATTTGGTACATAGGTGTATCTACACAAGAGCCAGTGCATCTCGAAGCGATTTTTTCAAAATTCAAATTAGAATTTTTTTTATTTTATGTTTTGTGACCAAATCGCGTCATTTTGAGACATAATGGGCTACAGAAAAGCGAGATTTCACTCTATGCATTTCATTTTCACATCGTAGTAAAGCGTAGACACTTAGCTATTTTACGAACTTAAAATAAATTTCGTATTTCAATAAATAGATTAAATACGAATTTATTTAGGAAGGTGAGCTTAACACCTTTTCGGCGGAATTTTTAAAAAAAAAAACTTATTTTAAAAAATGTGCCATTTATTTTCCTTTGATTTTTGGACACGTTGAACTTTAATCCTTTCGACTCCTTTTAAAAAAAGAATTTTGTAAAAATAATAATATTTTGTATTTTTTTTAAATTTTTTAAATGAAGCTTCCGAATACACTTCTCACATCTCAGATATTTTAAAATGTAGTTTTGGCAACAATTTTCCTTTCTTATTGTTGTTGATAGATTTTTGATGAAATTGCATCATTTTGAATAGTTTCATTCTTTTAAAAATTTCGGATTGGCAACAATCTTTCATCGTATTTCTTATGTTACTGTTTTTAAGAGACTGAAAAGTTTAAGAAATTAAAAAGTTGTTTCTTTTTGCAACGGTAAATTGTTTAATTACTTTATTAGGATAATTAACATTTGTATCAAGGGATATTGCTTATTTCATTGTAATATTATGTTTTAATTATATATAATTTTAATTATAAAAAAGTTTTGCATGATATTTTTTAATCTGTTTAAGTTCTTAATCTGTTTATACCATTTGAGTTCTTAAGATTTTGCAAAGGGAAGTTTGTTAATTTATTTATTAGGATAAGTAATATTTGTATTAAGGGATACTGCATATTTCATTGCCATTTTTTTATATATATATAATACATTTTTATTTCTTTTTTGATAAAGTTGTTCTGCAGAGTAAAATTCTGCGTGAAATGTTTTGTTTTTTGAGTTTCTTTCATGTTATTTTTTGCTTATTTCACTGTTTGTAAGATATTGAAAAATTTTGCATGAGCCAGTGCACCTCGAAGCGAGTTTTTCGAAATTCGAATTGGATGTTTTTTTTTTTTTTAAATTTTATGTTTTCTGACGAAATCGCGTCATTTTATGACATAATGGGCTATAGCAAGGCGAGATTTCACTCTACTGAACATTTTAAGAAATTGAAAGATTTTTTCTTTTTGCAAAGGTAAATTGTTTAAATAATTTATATATCTATATTTAAAAGGACGAGTCTTTCTGTGTGTGTAGGTGTCTTTTGTTTGTACTAGGCGTAAGCTAATAGACCCAGGCCTATGAAATCTGGTACACAAGATGCATCTAGACAAGAACCAGTGCACATTCATTTTTCAAAATTCGAATGAGTTTTTTTTTTTTAATGAAATAGTATCAAATTGATGATTTTCTCTCATTATATGAATAACAATGGCACGCAGCCATTGTTGCTGATATCAGCAATATTACCACCCGGAAAAATGAGGGCGATAATTCTGTGCAGTTTTTAAATTCAATGTTTCTCTTGGATACTGGATGTTTGTCTACAGAAGGCAGCAGGAAGTTGGTTAATTTATTTATTAAGATAATTAATATTTGTATTAAGGGATATTGCTTATTTCATTGTATGCTTTTTATATGTAATGCATTTTTAACTGAAATTTTTTTCCGTTATTGTTTGTTTCTTTTTCGATAAAATTGTTCTGCAGAGTAAAATTCTGTGCAGTTTTCAAATTTAATGTTTGGTGTTCTCTTTAGGCATTTTTCCGGTACACTTAAAAGCCAGACGAAGGCTGGCCATGCAGCGGCTAGTAACTCTATAAATATGAACATTATATATTACATATAATATTTATTATAAATATTTTACAAATATACATTTATTTTACATACTTGATATTAAAAACTTGCATAAATTAAAGTTTATATATTATTTATGAGTATCATGTTTTACAAAAATTAAATAATAACAATCATATTTTATTTCAGAATTTAAAATTACCTGATCACACCATCAGCAATTTTTTCCATAATATCCATCAAAATATCTATAATAGTTAAGAAATTGCTTCTTGCCATTTGGGGACAAAAATCACTAGTAAAGAAGATCTGATTGATTTCATTAAAAAATCATTGATAATTTATATCACCTTTTGTTGCATAAGATAATAAAAGATTAAGTTAGGAAATTTTGTAAAACAGAAGTATCATTAAAATGAAGTTTTATAACTAAAAAATATTTACTGTATTCAAATTCAAGCTTATTTTATCAAAGAGATTTCTTTTTTAAGGTGTTGCTTACATAAATAAAGTACACATTAGAATAGAAGAGAAACATGCCAATGTGACAATCAAAATCACTGAAACAACCTTGTATATGGCATACATTTACTAAAACACTCAATCGATTTCGAGGGCAGCTACAGGTCCCTCCTCATCAGGAGAACAAAATATCAAGAAAGGGAAAGCAACCTCAGTAATGGCTTTTTTATACCCTTGGGTAGAACCACGCATGAGGAGACAACGCCATCTATCGGCAAAAATAATAATCAAGAATTATGTTAATAGGGAAAGCATTAGGAAGGACTGGATTAGACTTAAAATCATTAACTAAATATGCTAAATCTTTGTGAATATGAAAAGCCTCAAGAAAATCCAATTCACCAGCGGAAGAAGCATTTTGGATAATTTTTGCAGATCCAAAGTCAAAATTATGATTAAATTTCCAACTACGATACGCTATTGAAGACTCGTTAATTTTGCCCTTTCAGACATAAGATTTATATTCCTTGATATAAAACTTTAACTCTCTTTTTGTTTGGCCAATATATCTCAAGTCACACTGACACGATATACTATAAATTCCCCAAGAATTAAAGTCAGAAACGCAATCTTTTAGAGTCGAACTGTGAATTTTATTGATAGGGGAGAAACTGACCTGAAAATTGAATTTGTGGCGAATCCGTGCAATTTTATAACTAACAGAAGGATAAAATGGAAACACAACAAGGTCATTAATATTATTTCTAATAGTGGAATGTCTTCGTTATGTAGATGACACTTTTGCACTTTTTGATGGTAGTAAAGATGATTTATCAGAGATTTTATCTATTATAAATTCAATTGAACCAGCCATCCAATTTACTCTTGAAACTGAATCCAACAATTCCCTCCCCTTCCTTGATATTCTTATAATATGCATTGAAATTGATTTTAGCACTACTGTGTAACGTAAACCCTTTGCAATTTGTTTACCACCCCATGCTAAGTCATGCCACCCTGTTAAGCAAAAAATGGCTTCTTTTTACTATTATGTATTTCGTGCGCTCAAAGTTTGTTCCTCAGAATCCTTGCTTACCAATGAACTTAATTATTTAAAATCAGTTGCTATTGACCAAGGATTTTCTCCCGTGACCATTGATAAAGCTGTTAAAGAATTTTCAGATTTCCTTCATAGAAAACATTCCACTGTTAGAAACAATATTAATGACCTTGTTGTGCTTCCATTTTATCCTTCTGTTCGTTATAAAGTTGCAAGGATTTTCCCCAAATTCAATTTTCAGGTCAGTTTCTCCCCTATCAATAAAATTCACGGTTTGACTCTAAAAGATTGTGTTTCTGACTTTAATGCTTGGGGAATTTATAGTATATGTGTCAGTGTGACTTGAGATATATTGGCCAAACAAAAAGAGCGTTAAAGTTTCGTATCAAGGAACATGAATCTTATGTCCGAAACGGCGAATAACAAGTCTTCAATAGCGTATCACAGTTTGAAATTTAATCATAATTTTGACTTTGGATCTGCAAAAATTATCCAAAAAGCTTCTTCTTTTGGTGAATTGGATTTTCTTGAGGCTTTTCACATTCACAAAGATTTAGCATGTTTAGTGAACGATTTTAGTGAAAAGTCTAATCCAGTCCTTCCTAACACTTTTAAAATTCTATTTACATAATTCTTGATTATTATTTTTGCTGATAGATGGCGTTGCCTTCTCGCATGTGGTTCTACCGAGGGTATAAAAAAAAAGCCGTTACTGAGGTTGCTTTCCGTTTTCTAGATATTTTGTTCTCCTGAGGAGGCACCTGTAGCTGCCCTCGAAATCGATTGAGTGTTTTAGTAAATGTACGCCATATACAAGGTTGCTTCAGCAATTTTGATTTAAGTACACATATTAGGACATTCAATTTTTCTATTTTTCAAAAACATACATTTTAAACAAAACAATGATGAAAGGATACGTAGATATTGTCCTTGTTGTGTTGATGACAGAGTCCAAGCATGTTCAAAGAGGAAACCAAGACTGGCACACTTTAGAAACAAAAGTCTTGAATTTGGTGGATCCAGCTTAAAAAAACAAATATATATATAGATAATACACAAGAATATATTTTTTTATTATTCTTGTCAATATAAAAAACAAAACAAAAGGGGAAAAACAATGCAAAATATTTTATGAATAAAAATTAAATGAAGCACTGCATTATCTGTTTCATTTAAAAGAGAAAAAGAATATAGATCAAAATGCATAAAATTAAAGAATTTATTAAACATATACATACCTACATGTCATTCTATTGATAATAAAAAACTTCATTTAAAAATAATATTTTTTGGAGGGGGAATTCAGATAATATATTTTAATTTCAATGCAAAAGTTTTATTACTTAAAAGAAGTATTCAAGAACTAAACAATTTTGCATAATGATTACCTGCAGATTTTCTTTTGAAGTGATCCATCTACCACCAACAGCAAGAGCAGATATTATTTCATGTTTACTTGGAACAGGATACGTGTAATTATCATTGGTGAGTATTCTGTATTCATTATCAGAAAAAAGGGTGACACCATTGTCGATAATCAAATCAACACCAAGTCCCCCTGATTCTTCCATACATGCAGACCAAATCATTTCACTATTTCCGTTCCTAAAATTTGAGGTAAAAGGAGTAAGAGATTTTTTTCTGAGGTCAATAATCAGAGCCAGCTGATCATCCAAGCCTTCCAAGTACAGTTTTTCATCTTCAGAGCTTACAGTAGTTATAACCTAAATGATGAAGAATGCAAATTATTTATACAACATTTTTTATACAACCTAAGAAATCAGTAACAGTGAAAGATACATTTGTAGCTCTTTTTATTTTTATCATTATAAGATACATTTATTATCATAACTGTACTTCATCACTACAAAAAAATTACGTAAAAAAAGGAGATAATATAACGTCTGACATAATAAATGATAACAAAAACCATCAAATATTTAACTTAATTAAAATATTTACATTTTTCTTTGTTTATATATTAATTTCAAAACCTTGAGATTATTAGAATAAATTTTAAATTAAAATTTCAGGCCATTAGGACCAGCAGTGGTCCTCTTGTATGTCCTTTTGTTTGGTAAAATTTCCCTAGGTGCTTCTCAGATGTTTTCTTGTATATCTCATAGTTCTTCCACGTCTGTAGAACTTAAACACAAAAGAGTTTTCAACATCCAAAATGATTGTTTATAGATATGTAAATCTTCTTCATCAGAAATATTGAAAATTTGGAAAAACAGTTAAAAATTTTCCTGTTTGCAAAGTTATAATGAATTCTTTTTCACTTAGTTACAAACTAGTATGTATGCAACATCTAATTCCTTTGCACTCTTTCACGTAATTTTTCAATTTTGTTTTAATCAGCAAAGCCCAGAAACTGAAAATCAGTTTATCTGCTATACAAGATCCATTACTCTCTCTTTCTTTATGGTTGATCTTGGCAGATATTTCTACTTAAACAACAGATATAGGAAACTGAAATCTATTCGGATGTCAATGCAATTTTTTTCACTCTTTCAAAAGAAAAAAGACAGGGTTAGAAAAAGAAAGGAAAAAAAGAGAAGAAAAATAAAAGAGTCAAAGATTGAAGAAATAAGCTTAAATGTAAAGTTTAAGAATACAAATACCCTTAAAGTGTCGAAAATAATGCATGAACAGAAAGACCCAAACTGATTTTGAACAAATATATGTAAAAATTTATATTTTCTCCTTCATTTTGCTCTAAACATTATCAATGTGTGCAACAAAATATTACGCAGTAATAGGAACAAAACATTAACCCTTTAATTTCTAACTAAAATGCCTTATTAACCCCTAACTGCCACGGGCATATCTATACGCCTTGCTCAGCTGATGCATTAACTGCCACATCCGTATATATGTCCTTCCAAAATACTGTAACTTGCTTTGCACTGCTACCAGTAAAATTATTTGTAGAGCTTTGGAATGCAACACCATAATGACCTTGACTGGGTATGTGAAGGAGGATACTATTTCAGAAAAGAGGGGGGGATGTTTCTGATATGGTGAAAGTAATGACTGCGCAGTTATTGCTCATGTTTCTGTTTGATTGAAACTTTTTTTTTTTTATTCTGTGTCTTTCATTTTCGTTTACTGTTTGTGGTAGGTGCTTTTTTCACAATATGTCTGATAGTGATGACTAATGACTGCACAGTTATTACTTGTGTTTCTGTTTGAGTAAAACACATTTTTTTTTTATTCTGCGTCTTCTGTTTTCATTTACTATTTGTAGTAGGTGCTTTTTTTTACAAATATGTCTGACAATGAAAGAGATGATTACTTTCCGTCATCTTTAGGATCGGACACCTCAGAATATGACATTACATCAGATGAAGAGGATTACGACTATTCTCTGAAATATGCTCTATGTTGGGTACAACTTGAAATGAAAAACTTGTCTATGGCATCCAACCAGTTCAGAAGAAATATATGTTTTCTTAGGTATAGATTTTGCACGGTATAACACTGAAACCTGATATTACAATTTACTGGTTAAAAATAAACTGATCAAAACTTCACTTTTGGAGATCTTTTTTATTACACATCTTATTTATTATACTTACATCATTTTTATTATGCTTTTACTCTAAACATTAAATTTTGCATTTTCATTTTTTTCTTTATTTCGTGAAAGCAAACAGTTTTTAGACAGCAAAACGTGCACTTATTTTCCTCCTAATACATTGCACAGCTACGGGCACCAGTGTAAAAAATGGTGGCATTGGGAAGTGAATCTTGTACCTTTTCTGCATCAGTTAAGGAGTAAATATCTTGACAATGTGTGAAACTTCCTCAACTACAGAATTTTCATACTTCAAGTATTATTTAAAAAGAACTAACTAAATTCTTTTATCCTTATTAAGTTCCAGTTTTTTGAAAGGTATAAATTCGGCATATACAGCCTCCCCCCAAAAAAATACAGCAGAATTAAATTAAATATTTCTGATTAACAAATGTTTATTTATTTCATGCAGTTAGGTAAGCTTGCTTCCCAGTAATCAAATTCTTTTAATACTCATACGCGTAAAAAGACATTGTCATTTTTATTCTGAGTGAAAACTTCAACAAAGAAGATGGCATGGAATAATGAAGTCTTTTAAATATCATAAAACATTGTACACAGTTAAAAAATTAAATATATCCAAAAATCACAGAAAAGAAAAATGTTAAATGGTTGAAAATATTTGACCTGAAAACTGATTTTGCTTAAAGAAAACTTAACAGGAGTGCATTACTTATACACCTATTATTATTTACCTGCCAACTTTTATAAATTTTTTATCATTTCTTTTCTGATCATGCAGACCCCTCCCCCCTTTTTTTTTCAAATGAAACAAGTTTTTGCAAAAATACCAAAAGTTGTGGCAGTTTGTAATTTGTCACCAAATCAATATATTTAGCAGATATTTTTTGGCAGATATTTGAGCTACTGTGAGATTCATCCTCCTTGTTACACTAAAAAACAGGTTCTCCTTTCTTTGAAGTAAGAATTCTTCTACTGTACATAACTACATTGATTTTAATATCAATTTAACTAAGAAAATTTTGATTTAGTGATTTTCAAATTTTGTGACTTCCCCTATTTTTTTACTTTTCATTTTTTGCAATTTATGAACAATTCTACTGTGAAATTCAAACAAGATCATGAATGTTACAAAGCACAGTTTTCACACTTCTTTCTAGCAGAAACAAACAGCTACTGTAAAAGTATTAAAATAAATTTCAGTTGTTTGCTTTCCTATTTTGTGTTTTTCCTCTCCTCTAACCATAATATCCAATATGCATCATTTTTCTTTAGTAAATTCTTTGTCCCCCCCTACTTTTTACCCCAAATCTCTATAATTAAATAATGAAAATTCTGTAAGTATGTCTCATTCTCACATTGTGAGAAAATGGTACCTAGAGCCAACTGAATACACAGTCTTCCACCCAAACATGTGTAGTCACCTGTTTGAATTTCCAATCTACTTTTTTAATTATTACATATTTTGTGCAAATATAAGGAACTTTTGATTAAATACTCAGTAATACAAAAGCTTTGTGTTGTCACTCGGCAAACAAAAGATATTTATGTTTGAAACTGAACCAGACAACTCAGTTATATAAAACAATTGTGTTGCCATTCAGCAAAGTGCAATGCAGTTGCCTTCCGAATTCAATCAACAAACTCAGCAATACACAGCAGTCTGTCATTGTTCAGCAAAGCTTAAAGTATTTAATTTTTTTTTTCAAATTCATTCTATTACTAATTAACAAACTGAGCAATTTAGAAGAAATAAATGCAGATTCATTAAAATCATTATTAATTACTAGGTAGCTGAACCAATAAAAATTACATTAGCTGGATTCATTCAAATTATATACATTTTTCCTTTCTTATAATTAGTTTAGACAGCTGGCTGTGCAAGTGGCTAGTCTTTAAAAATAGTTTCGTGCCCATCTTTTAATATTTTAAATATTTCATATTTTCAATTTTTTGTAACACTTCGCTTACTGAAATTTCATACCTTTGCTCCCCAATGATGAGCTAACTGAATACAGAGACTCCCAAATGCTGAGGCACCATCCATTATAAGCACAGTGTCCCCATGGCTAAGACGCCCCAAATAATGAAGGGCTGTGTAAGATCTTACGGCATCACCGATGCAAGCTGCTGCATCTACGAAGCTGACTTGTTCTGGTTTCTTGGCTGAAAAAAGACACCAATAACTGAAATAAAGTATCAACAAAATGATCAAATATTAACAGAAAATTAAAATAGCTTCACACTATTTAATAATTTTCCATCGAATGCATTTATTTCATCTTCAAAAATTAACACTGCATTACTGCTTTTCAGCAGCATGTATTTATATTACAATTATCATGCATGAAATGTCATTCATAACGAAAAGAAAAAAAAAACTTATTAAACAGTAGTTCACCTGCTCTCCTACCAATAATATAAAACAGAAGTATATTTCATTTTCAAATACAATAGAACTCCATAAATCTGCAATCACATAATCCATGAATGCCCATAATCCACACTCAATTTTGGAATGTAAACAAAATTGCAGTTTTCAGAAAATTCAGAACAGCATAATGAAAAGACCCTGTATTTTTAACACATTGCATTTTAACACATTGCACTATTTAAAAATAACACCCACCTTTAGAATAAATTTTGAGAAATAAAAATGAAAGTAACAGTAATTCTGATTAGCACAAAAGGTAAAGCTATCTAATTAAATACAAGATTCTATTACAGTACATAAAGAAAAAATGATACATTATTAATTATTTGTTTCAAACATACTTGTGATTGATATAATAAACGAAGGTCTAAAATGAAATCGCTCAGGTACATATGGCTGATACAGATAGCAGTAGATACAGATAACAATTTATATACTGTTACAAATTTTGTATACAGATAAACGATTTTAGTGCAATTGTATGTAAAATTGTTGTATTTTTTTGTGTAATGCAACATGAAAAATCAAAGAGCTATGCTGGAAATGTAAGAATACAGGGACAAGTCGGTTTAACATTGAGTAAATGGATATCTTGGTAATTTAGTGAGATATCACCAAGTTGGCAAGGATTTTGGTGACTAATTTTTGTTCCCAAGTTTCCAAACTTGGCAACATTCTGGTCCACTCCCTGTATTACTGTAATAGGTATTTTAATTGAATAAATGTAATCAATCACTATATTAGCTGTAACAATAATTCAAGCCTCATATTGCCTTCCAGTAATTTCAAGAAGCAGAGAGTACTAGAAAGATCTCAGTGTCCCACATTGTATTTTTGGTGTCAAAAGTGAGATCGAACCCATGCCCATATTCGTGGATCAGAAAAAAAGTATTGCATGTGTACAGGTTCATAACAGATTGAATGCAAATAGCTCCGATGATAGGTTGACAAGATTTATTTTATCAAATGAAAAAAGAGATCTGCAACTTTCCAACTTTGTACAACTTTTCACAAAATCATAGAGTACAATCAGTAGTTACATTTCAAGCTACTATGAAAGTTAAACATAGCACAATGCAAAGCTACCAGGAGATATCTCAGTACTCTGAACTCGCACTGAACCAACAGCTAACAACAACTGAGAACAGATGCTCTCTCCTGAGTTTTCACTTGAAATACTTCTAGTAGTTTCTGCTTCTTGAAATTACTGCAAGGCAATATAAGGCTCAAATTATGGTTACAGCTAAAATAGTGATAAATTACATTTATTTGATTACAAGACCTATTGGGTGTACAGGGATCAGACCAAAATATTACAGTTTTTTGCCAAATCTGGCAACAAAAATAGTCACCAAAACCATTACTAGCTTGGCAAAATCTTGCAAAATTACCCCAGATACCCCTTTCCTCAGTGTTGAACAAACTCCCCCCTGTATTCTTGCTTTTCTGGCATAGCTTGTCTTTCAATTTTTCATATTACATTACAAAGAAAAACAAAACCATTTCACATATAACTGCACTAAAATCGCCTATCTATGTGCAAAATTCGTAACAATATGGTGATTATCAGCATGGTTTACTTAGTACTTAAACAGTATTGTTACTCCGTAGTAAGATAATTAATTACACTCATTCGTCACATTCTGCAAATTCACTTAAGAAACACCTGATTTATTGGACCCTACCAAATTTTAGAAAAACAAATTTAGGGGAAAAAGAAAGGTAGTTTTACTTTCAAGTAAATGTAATATTTTGATTAATAAAATAAATTTATTTATTGCCAAAATTAGTAAGCAATCTCAGCTCATGCCTTAGTAACATTGAGGAAATGGGTATCTTGGTAGTTTCGTGAGATATTACCAAGCTGATCACGTTTTTGGTGACTAATTTTTGTTGCCAAAAGTTTCCAAACTTGGCAACTTTATGAATAATACAAATCTCCAAGAAATTTTTTTGCTACAGGTAAATTCCTACTTTGGGGTGTATATTCCCTTCCATTTTAATACTGATTGTAAATAATTTATGCAGTTAAAATTTGACAAAAATATTTTTACAAAGCTTTTCAGCTGTAATTCATACTTATCCCTCATGGCTACTTTGCTTATATTTTGTGCAATGGGTAAGTATGCTTACAAAGAGCATGAATGGGAACACATTCTTGAAAATACTGTTTGTAATGCTAATTCTGCCACTAGAAATAGAAAACATGGTAAAGAAAAGTACTTAAACAGGACATTTTCATTTACTAAATCTGAAATTCCAATTCATGTAGAGAATATAACAGCAAAATTAGAGTATGGATTCAATATTAAGAAAATTTTTTTGCTAAAGTTTTAGTAAACATTTTATTTATGTACTTTTCCTCCCAATTACTTCAAAAGTAATTTAACTGGTATATATATACAAAATTTTAGTAATTTCAGATTAAGCTTACAAATTGTTACAGTTGTGCAATATGCTCTGAAATTAATAAATATATTAAAAATATTTAAATCAAAAAAGGGAGTTAACATTTTAATCAAAAATGGAACAAACACAAAACAGCTGAATAAAATAATATAGTAAAAATATAATTAATAAATTGTTGAAAACTCTTTGGCTTTTTCAAGGAATTTCTTAAGGATCTTCAACACAACTACGTTTCTGAATCATAATTGGGGTGATTATATTCTTTAAATACTTCAAAAGAAAGTGCCAAATAAAAATTAATTTAAAGCTTGTTAAAAGTGCAAAAAAGCAAAAAGAAGAAGAATTGATTTTAATACCTAATTAAGATATAATCTGCTTCAATGTGATCCATAAACAAAAATTACCGTGAAAATAAGCAATATAAAAAAGAATTCTCAAAGTAACAAACCATAAAGACTACTGGGTAAATTAAAAGCAATGCTTTAAGTAAATATTTAAATAAATAAGTTTTTAGATTCATGAAAATATGTAAATAGTCCATCTATCTCTGTTATTGAGAAATAGTTAATTGTATTCTAGTCCTATGGTAAATAGGTCAAGATATTTTCTATTACTTTCTGTTTTCCTTTTCACAACTTTTTCTACTTCCCCATTACCCATAAATTACTCATCTTAAAATTCCTTTTTACATACATTTAAAATTTATCACACTTTATTCAATTATATGAACTTAAATAATTTTATTAATTTAAGTTCTTAAAAAATTTGTAATTTAAATTTCTTTCCACAACTTATGCACTATTTTAAAAATGTAATTTTAAACATTTAATTTTTCTGCAATTAAATATAATAAAAATGAATTAATTCCAATTACATTTCAGATTTTTAGCACTGAGTTTATAATCACAAACACTTTCATTTTTTGATTTTACGGACTACATCTACCCAACTCAACACAGTTCATGCTTTTCCACTTTGTCAAGTGTCTCTCCTACCACTCAACTCAATTCTACATTTCTTAACAGCATTCTTGAAAATCTCAGGAGAATGCTCTTGTGATTGAATAATTTCATTCAGATTTTTGCATAACTTAAATAACTTCTTTATTTTACTTTATATTATTAACAAATGTCTTCTAAAACAAATTTGTATTCTCAATAAATTCTTGACTTGAAATTTATTTTCATTTGCAATAGTTGCTTTTGATCTAAAAAAGTTTTTAGCAGTTTTGCATTTTCTTTGCTTAAATTTATTTAAATACAGTAAAAGCCTGACTATCCAACATTTAACTAACTGGAAAGCTAAAGCAATCGGAATATTTTCGAATTTTAGACACATTTTTTAATGTAAAATTAAACAACAATAAAGATATTTGTAACTTCATTATATAGTATGAATAGGACTATGATTTGAATCAAATAAAAACTGTCACCACACATTGCAATTTAGCACCAATAATGGATAAACATGGCATAGCACTTTGTCTTTATGCAAACCCAATTAATTTGCAGTAAGTCAGTATAATTTTTATATAAAATTATATCAGTTAACTACTGTTCATCTCTTTTTCAATCACATTCTGAGAAAATGATTAAAATTTGAAATTGTCCTGAATGAAACAACATGCAGTAGAATATTTCGAAGTGTATGGCATCCTGGCATCAAAAAACGTGAGACTTAAATGGATAAACATTGGTTGTACAAAGTGAAAAATTACTGTAATTTAAGTTTCCTATATGTTATGTCCATAACTTGTATATGTTGATCAACTAAATAAAGAGTGATCTGTTCCTTCAAACTTCTGCGGAATGCCTGGCATAAGTTTGGCGACATCTCTGCCAATGTCATGGTTGATGGAGTTTCATAATCAAATATGATTTTTACTTTTGCATTTATACCTGATGACAGAAAAGCCTTCACCCATACATAAAAGGCTTATTCTCCATGAATTTCAAGGGATTTTTGAGAGAGGTTAAATTTTTTGTTCTTACTGGCAGGATCATGGTCAGAAATATCAGTGATCAGGTGTTGGACTCTTCTTTTTTTGTTTTTACACCTACATGTCTTCTTTAAAATTTTCTGTAGCATGCTCTTTTACCCTAAAATTTCTTTCCCCATTGGCAGAAGCCCATTGCCGGGGATCCCCCACTGACTTCTCTCTAATGATTTTCTCTCCTCCCCAATACCCCTCCTCCCAAATCTCTTCTAACAAATGGGTCATACCTCTATAGCACCTGCTTCCCCCTTAATTCAGAAGACTTTTCTGTGTTTTTCTCTGGGTTAAATGCAACCTCTTGATTTTTAATAACTTCTTTGCATATGATATTCTACATATCAATATAGGATGGATAACATCATTTTACATTGTATTATTACATATTTATCTTATAAGTGAATTAAAAAACATGCACAATATTCTAAAATTTTAAGTTATTTGATAATTACCTGCCCAGTTAAAGCATTTAAATTAGAATTACACAATACTTGTCTAATTCCTTTATTAACAATTCACAGACTGCATTATAATGATCTATACTTTTAAAATGTCAAAGATGTAACATTCTATTGCGGCAAAAATTTAAACAGATTCTGCAATTTCAGCAATATTTTTAAAGCCACTTTGAAATTGTGTATCTGATGAATCCTTTATGATGAGGTGAAAATTTTCAGTTCAGTTCTGGATAATTACCTACACAGATTAACAGTTTCAGTTTTAAGACAATATATTGTTACGGGAGTGTTCCTCAAGACTTACCGATTATGATTTCAATTTATTATATAACCATGTATTTATTAAAATACTCTTAATATTAGCTCAAAAGGAAAATAGTTTTATGTGAGCAATCAAGAATGTTGCGGTGATCTCCTGATAGCTCACAACTGACCTTGTTCTGGATATTGCTTAATATAGCCTAACAGTCAAATTTTGTTGTATTTATTTCAGAAATAATGAAATAATACAATAATGATGGAGATAACAAATGTGGATCTGATTCAGAATTTTAATTAAAGAATCATATTTTTGATTGGCACCTTTGAGGAAGATTGGGTTTTGATCATTACAGGACACATGAAAACTATTCGCACAGTAGAAGAGGTGTCTTCATAAAATGCTGTTTACTGGAAATGGACTCTGAAGTTACTTTGCATAGAGATATGCAAATTTTCCCAAAGCAAAACTTTAACGATATTACTGATGAAAAGAAATTTTTAGCATCCTAATTTATCATTAAGAATTTTAATCAAAATCAGAGTTTTCATCAAGTAGAAAGAATTTTTTCTCCAGTGATTGACTAAATTGTGGTGTTCAAAAAGTGTTACTTTACACTAGTCAAGTACTTAATTTTTCCCTCACTTCAATAAGCATCTAAAATGACTATTCCTGAAATATTACTCAATAACTAATTGCAATTACTCACAATACTCACTAATTGCAATTAAAAAAAGAGGACATGCAAATGAAAAATAAATAATGCCTTGCTACTGCATAAAAGTAAGAATTGCTTTACATATGTGGAAATTTAATATATGAAAATGATGATGTTATTACACTTATTTAATTATAGTAGTCGATATGAGTATAAATTGGTAATGTGAAAGTAGAGGTAGGAATTAAGACATTAAAGAGCCAAAGAATAAAAATGTAACTAGAGATAGAGAAAAACTCCCATCTCTCCCCATCTTGCATGTAGGGCTGAAATCAGGGGCATAGTGGGGGAAAAAATATTTCTCCTGCAGGTGACAAGGGAGATAGAAAATAGGACAAACGATATTTTGGATGAAAAGACTACGTAACCAAATTTCCTTCAATACCTGGTACTGTTCTTGGCATTGTCTGTGTTCTTTTTAGTGGTCTTTAATTGTTTTACCTTTTTTTTACTGATACACTAGAAAAATCATGGTCTTTGTTTCTAACACAATTTGAAATAGTGCATTATCTGTTCAATCAGGGAATAAATTTAGCTAATGCTCAGCTCAGCTATGTCTTAGTTTCTTCTTATGAAATTATAATTCTAGCCAAACTCCCCAAATATGACGAGGTCTGGTATTTTATTTTATTAGTTAACTATTCATTATTAATTTAATAAAAATTTTTTATTTGTCTTTACATTTTTATTGAATTTCAATTTTAATTGCTAGTTATTTTGTCATTTTAATTATTCAGTACTTAAAATCATAAATTATTTTAGTTTTTGCTTTATGTAATATTTTAGTTATTAATTATTTTACTATTATAATAGTTATTTTATTTTATTTATTTATTTTTCCTGATGATCTTCCATAGGGCTTCAGCATTTCTAATTTTAGAAATTAAGCTCGGACTTAAAACTAATAATCTTATTTAAATTTATTTTTATTTTGAATTTTCTCTTGAATTACTTCCAGAATTTATAAGCATCGAGATATAATACAGTAGTACCTCGCGATACGATGGGTTCACGATATGATGTGTTCAAGATACGAAGTGGAATATCGCAAATATTCGTGCTCGCGAAACGATACATTTTTCGAGATGCGATCCCAATATCTCTTGCCGCTTGAAATTGTTTTGAGGTTGGCGCACTACAGGCAAACCTGACGCGTCACTAAGCAAGCCTCAGCAAGCCTCAATATGTCACTATTCAAGCTGTTCTGGTATTGGTCGACGTGACGTCATCTTCCTTTCTCTATAAATCCTATTCTCCTATTGGTCGGCATCGTAGGATACCAAGTCCACACAAAGCGTCGATGTGATATCGTTCTCTCCTTCTCGAGACCGCGTGGCGTTCGTACAGTTCATACGATATTCTTGTGATTGTGTGATCGTAATATTATTTTGTGATAAACTTTATTCGCCATGGGCCCTAAATGTGCTTCTAGTGCTGGTGGTGATAAGGGGAAAAGAAAGTCATCGATAACCATGGAAGTGAAGTTGGAAATTATAAAAAAATACGAAAGTGGCATGCGCATCATGGCTATTGCTAATTCATATGGAAGAAACCAATCGACGATTAGTACCATTATAAAGAATAAAGAAGCCATTAAAGCCAGCAAGTCTGCAAAAGGCGTTACCACCTTCTCATACAATAGAACTGCCCTTAATGACGAGATGGAGACTCTTCTTCTTATTTGGATAAAAGAGAAGGAAATTGCTGGTGATATGATAACACAAGCTGCTATATGCCATAAAGCCACTGTGATCTTTGAAGACCTCGCAAAAGCCCAGAGAGACGAAGGAGGCGAAGGGACATCAACACAAGAGGCCCCAACGTTCAAAGCATCTCACGGGTGGTTTGAACGATTCAAGAAGAGATCGGGGATACATAACGTGGTCAGGCATGGGGAAGCTGCCAGCGCCGATGAAAAAGCAGCGCAAGAATTTATTGAGGCCTTCAAAAAGTTAATCCTCGATGAAGGCTACATCCCTCAACGAGTCTTCAACTGTGATGAAACGGGGGTTTTCTGGAAGAAAATGCCCCGTCGTACATACATCACAGAAGAAGAAAAGAAACTTCCTGGACACAAACCCATGAAGGATAGGCTTACTCTTGCCCTATGTGCGAATGCCAGTGGGGATTTAAAAATAAAACCCCTACTGGTATACCACTCAGAAAATCCTCGTGCCTTCAAGGCACATAATGTGTCGAAGGATAAGCTCGCCGTCTTTTGGAGGTCCAATGCCAAAGCCTGGGTCACGAGGCTTTTATTTGTTGAGTGGGTTAATTGCTGCTTCGGACCTGCAGTGAAAAAATATTTAGAGGAGAATGGTCTTCCTCTAAAATGCCTCCTTGTGCTCGACAATGCCCCTGCTCAACCTCCTGGCCTTGTAGAACAGATACATCCCGACTTCGACTTCATCAAAGTGCTCTATTTGCTACCGAACACCACTTCCATCCTCCAGCCTATGGACCAGCAAGTCATCGCTAATTTTAAGAAGCTTTACACGAAGCACCTTTTCAAACGATGCTTTGAAGTGACAGAGAGCACGCAACTCACACTCTGTGAGTTTTGGAATAGTCACTACGACATTGTCCATTGCTTAAAAAGCATAGAAAAGGCATGGGGTATGACATTGTCCATTGCTTAAAAATCATAGAAAAGGCATGGGGTGAGGTCTCAAGGCGTACTTTGAACTCAGCATGGAGGAAACTGAGCAGCTGTGGTTGCAGAACGATACTTTGAGGGTTTCGAAATCCCTACTGAAGAAGTTGTGGATGATCCTGCTCCATTGGAGGAGATTATTTCTCTGTCAAAGTTTTTGGGGCTTGTTGTCGATGAGGCTGACATTGACAACCTACTCGACGAGCACAAGGAAAAGCTCAACACTGACGACTTGAAGGCGATGCAAATCAGCGATCTTCAAGAGGAACATCATTCAAGTGTTGAGGAGGAGGTGGCACTGACATCTATGGAAATACGGGAAGCCATCGGTTGGTTTGAAAACTAACAGTTTTATTGAAAAAAAGCACCCAGAAAAAATGCATACAGCTCGTGCAATGGACAATGTGAATGACATTTGTATTAGTCATTTTCGTAACACTTTGAGGAGTCGTCAGAAACAGGCTTCTTTAGATAGATATTTTTCGAAGTGCCTCAGAAAGTGAAGAAGCGAGTGTTTCTAGTAAGAAAACTAGAAAGGAAAGTGAAGACGATGATGTATCACCTCAAATTTAAGTTCAGTTAGTTAAAAAAAAAAAGAAAAGCAAAAAAAATTACAAAAGATATAAATTATAAAAAAAAAATTGATTTTAAGGTTTCATAACTATGTCTGTAATTTTACATAAGAAATTTAATTTAATATAAAGTTTTCATTACTGTGTCTAAGTTTTATAAACGCTGTGCGCAATTTATCAGTGTCATAATAAAAACTATTAACCCGTACTGTACATACATACATACGTATCATCAGCTGTGTGTGGGGGTGCTGTTACAACCACCATCAACCAACCCTCACGTAGCTATCTACCACCACTCCTCACCATCCCCATTGAGCTCTGCTCCGTCGCCTCGCTTACCCTCGCTGACTGTACAGTACTTTACGGTAAGTGAAATTAATTTTTCTTTTTCTTTTTTATTTATTTATAAGGTTATTTTAATTTATAAATGTGGTATAAATGTTTATTGTGTGTATGTTGTACTTAATATACTATTTTGTGACTAATTATTATTACGTATAGACGATTTTGGTGTTTATATATGGGGCGTTGCACGAATTAATTAAATTACATAAGATTACATTGTTCATTATACTTTTTTTTACGATACGATCCCGGTCCAGGAACGGATTAAGATCGTATCGCGAGGTACCACTGTACAGAAATATGGCTCTGTTGAAAATTCTTCAGCTGCAATTTGAAAAACACAAAACAAAATAATCAACAATTTGTTGCATTATTTTTATAATATTATTTTATTAAATTGTCTTCTAGTTGGTTCAGTTCTGAAGTATGTACTTCTTGTTAGACATTTAACTCCCCTTTTTTAAATCTAACTTTGATTTAATATTTTCTCGTGATTTTATATATATATATATATATATTCTACAGTCAGTTCATTCGTACATTTTTTTTAGTCCCAAAAAGAGTATTCCACTCTCTGAAAGAATTTCCCTATTTTATCATTTAACTACACTTTTCCCTTGGAATGACATTTCTTATGTATGCAGAGATATTTAAAAAATACAGTAGATTTGCATTCAATATTGATTAAATAATGAATGTATTTTAGTTATTTAAATGCAACTAATCCAGATTTAACACAAAATTTAGAAGGGCAAAAGTGTAAACAAAAGTAAGAAAGATCATGCCTTATAATTTGCAAAATTTACTGTTCTGCAAAGCCAAGAGTCCTGAGGTTTGCGAAGTATTGGAATTCCATTGTATAAAATATGTGATGCATTGTTAAAAATCACATACAGATGTACAAAAAAGCTATCAATCTACTATATGTATCCTGAATTTCTGCATTACATAATAAAAGATATACTTTTTTGTTTATAAGTTTTGAAGCAATGTTTTATTTTCAATTATTTTACAAAAAAAAAAAAAAAAAAAAAAAACTGCAATATTTTTTTTTTCAGACAACAATGAAAGACTGAAATCATTTAATCATAATTAAACAAACATATTTTCTAAAAGAATTGATTTTCAAAAATTAATATCTATAAACAAATGTTTCAAGCAAAATTTTAAATTAAAATTTTAGCACTTACTGACATCAAATTCATGAAGAACAACATATTCTGCACAACCAGAAAAGCCATAATCTAGTGGAATAATACCTGCAAAATATAAGAAAAAATATTTTTTAATAAAATCAGTGATTCAATTAATCAGTTTATCAGACTGATGTGCATAAAAAAAGCTGAAATTATAATTTATCCTAACAATATATACAATTATTAACCCTCTAAACAGCCCGGGTTTTCACTAAGAAAGCACAAATTCTCCAAAACGACTATGAAAATGAATTATTTTCTTGATTTTAATGTCAAAATGAACCTGGTATTTTATATCTGAATATACGTACTTTTAATATAGTGACTTAATTTCTTGGTCATATTTTAGTATGCATGTATATATACATTCTTAGACATCACAAAAAATATTCTAAGCAGTATATATATATAGCCTTGCCCCAAAAGGGTTGACGAAGGAGTTGATACCAAACTAAATTCAACCAATTATCATCTTTATTTGCAGATTTCCAGGCACACTAGAATAATTTTTTGTAGACAATATACTATTTAATCATAGCAATTATGATAATTTCTTATATACAATTTACACAGGTTAATGGGGCGGCATCATTTTAGCAGAGTATAGAAGATACACTAGCAAACACGGAAGCTAGGGAAAGGAATACAGCAGAAGAAGAAGGACGTAATTAATCGCCAACAGTATTTATACCAAGTTTGATGTACAAGTACAGCTAATCTTTGATTGGTTAGTTTTAGGTACGCTTTTCAAGTAGTGTTACATAACAATAGAAAGATCTCGAATTTGGGAGAACAGATGAATTTAGGGGTACAACAACAAAACTTAAAATGTGAATTTTGAGGTCACCGATTATTTTTTAAAGCAGCTATCGCATTTTGTTATATCTTACATGTATATATATATATATACATATTTCAAGAAAAATCTAGTATAAGTAGTTTTTAAAATAAAGCACAATAAAACATACTTTCAAAATAATGGTTAAATAAGTGTTACTAATCAAAGTTTGGAAGAAAGGGAGATGCAGCATATCAACAAAAGGATAAGTAATTTGTAAAAAGTAGATGCAGGAAACAAAACTGCACAGGTAATATGAATAAATAACTATATTTACATAGTTATTTGTCTATGTTTATATTTACATAGTTATTTATATTATTTTAGTGATGCAGCAAATTTGTTGCCAAATAATAAATTATAATATAGGCTTAGCATTAATCCTTATTCTGCCTTTAAATAAATACTTTTAAATACACATATATTTTTATTTATTGACAATTTAAACTTATATTTGCTCTTAAAATTACAGGATTACTAATCTGCTTTCAGTAATGCAGATTAGAATAAACAGCTTTAACTTTTCCTTAGCAATGTTATCTACACGATACACACACTTACAACAAAGGTTTATTTTGTTATTCAAGTTTAAAATGCAGTCTATTACCTACAACTTCATCACCAGGTTTCAGTGTAGTAACAGCATTTCCAACTTCACGTATTATGCCAGAAATATCTTTTCCAACACTGTAATGAGTGGGTGATGAGTCCCTGCTTACTAGCTGCATCAACTGCATTGAAAAACAGATACTGTACAATATGTACACATATAGTTAAAAGACATTGTGCAATTTCTTTAAGCAAGTATGATGATATATATTGACAATAAAAATTCAGAAATTTAAGTAATATACAAAGATTTTAGTATTTTTATTATTATAGCAGCAATATCTAAAATAAGACATGCAGAACTCAGATTTATACAAATCTTCAATTTACAAAT
>KK114703.1:68930-95631 GCA_000611955.2 Stegodyphus mimosarum
CTTAAGGAAACTGCTTTAAATCTATTCTTGAAGTGATCACAAGTTTTCCATTTAAGCGAAAGAAATATAAATCCAGTTATAAGTAGGTCTATGATTAATTTTCATGACAATAAGCTAATTCAAATGTAAAACACATATGTGTAGCAAATTCTTTGGAAGTCAATTTTTTTTTTTTTTTTTCCTCTGCAAAAAATCAAACTGCACCAGAATGGTTGTACTAATTCAGAAGAATCAATAAAAGCTGTTACTAATTAAAAAGCAGCACAGTAAAATTACATAAACAATTATTTTGATACTTCCTTATTATAGAAACCATCTTGATCAGTCATCAAAATCAGAACATCAATTACCCTGAATACCGCAATTTTTAACTGTAATAAACTTGCAGCAGTAATATATCATATAATATATATAAGGTTTAATCTGCAAAATGCTGAATTTTTGTAATTCTCTGATTTTTTTAAAGCTAAAACATATTATTCTGCTCAGAGAAGAATATCAGTTTCATTCTTCGGGTATACACAGCAATTTGTTTTCACTTAAAAATATACCACAGAATCGTACAGCCTTGGTATTATGCACATTTAACCTTATATGTATTATATTATATGACAGCAATTTTCCATTTTTTGAAGGTTGCCATAATGTTTTCTGGTTTTCAGCAAATTGATTTTAAATGTCAAGAAATTTTGCCAAAGTACTTGCGGTAGTCACTTTAACAAGGAAAAACTATTATTTTTATTGAAAACATATTAATTTCAGTGCTTTCAAAGTAAGCTTAAATGCTGTAATAATAAGTTCAGAGAATTCTTACCTTAATATCAACCTCTGAAAGTGAACATGCTTTAACTTCTATCAGGACAGAATACCTTGTTAATGGTGGTAAGTCGGTCTAGAATAAAAATAAAATACAGTGAAATACATTTACAACAAAAATAATTACAATGAAATATCAATTAACATGAAATAATACAAAGGTCCCGACAAACTACTCTGTATTTTCATGCATTTTTTTTCCTTTTAACACGAAACGAAAATCACTTAACACAAGATTTCAATTCTGGGAATGAACAAAATATGGGACACACCAGCCATGCAGGCGATGTTTAAGAAGAGTGTGAAATGAAAGAGAGGTGGTTTCGCATGTTTCATAGAAAGGAGGCTAACTTGGCTTTGAAATACCCTCAGAATAGCCTGTGAGATGAGCTAATTTTGTTTATTTAAGTTACTTTCACCCTCCACCCCTACAAACATCTCATCTCTCAATAGTTGGCTTTGGAATTCAGTGATGAGTACATCGCAGTGTGTGTAAAAATCAGTGAGTTTGGTTCATCCCAAAAGAAATGGGGAAGGAGGATATCAAAACTCAGCCGACACTTAATGAAATGTTTGACAAAAGTTCCTGTGTTACTGGACTGTGCTACTGTATCATGGAAAAATGTGTTGTAGTAGATGATGATAATGTGTGTACAGCCCCAATTACAGCAGACAAAGACAGTTTGGAGTTTGTTCAAAGCTAAAAAAATATCATTGATGCAGATTCCGATGACGAAAATGAAATGAATAATGCAGCTTCTGTTCCCACGTCATCCGAAATGAGGAACATCTTGAAAAGTATGTGCAGTTATTTAGATGCCCATTCCAATGGTAAAATGAATAACAAAATGGACGACATTGAACAATTTGTTGACAATTTGATGCTAAAAAAGACAATGCAAAGAAAAATATCAGATTATTTTCCAAAAACTCAATAAATGTTTTGTTTTAAAAAAAACTTGAAAATATTGTATTAAGTTCTTGCGGATGTTTTTGTTTCATTGATTTTTATTAAATACATACATATTTATATAAATAAAATGTACTCTAATAAACTTAATTTTGTTGAATATATATATATTTTTTTGGCAATATACTTTAACATATAAAATAATGCTCACCTTTTTCTACACACTTTGCATTTTTAATACAATGCTCATACTTTTGAAACCCAAACATGTACATAAGTAACTTATTTATTTTGATTGTTTTACATAATGTGTTCAATGTTGTGTCTTTCCCACTTAACCTAATTTTACATGCTTTTCTTTATATCATGAGTTTATCTTAGATGAATAAGATAAACTTGTAACATGAATTGAATAATACATGATCTTAATAAAGTAAACTCAGAATTGAATTAACTCTGAGAGTTCCAACCAGGAGGGGTATTGAGAAAATTTCATCGTTTTACGGAAGGAGGAGAAAATGAGATCAGCGTTTCATTTATCTGTTAAATATTAAGTATATGCCTTAACTCTACACAATCTCCTTCAAATCATGAGTTTTACTTAACTGAACACTCGTATCACAAAAATATAACTTTCAAATTTTGGCTAGAATGATATTTTATTATGAAGATGTAAGCTGTACTTAAGAAGGCCCAAATGCGGTTTAGGGCACTGCTTGGCGGCGATTGTTTTTGAATGAGCAATAAACGTGCCAAAATGGGTAACTCCGTATATCCGCGAAGATGGCTGACTGGGTATTTTGAAGCTACGGAAACATGTAGTTTTCGCGCATGCGTGTTTCCTATTTTATAGAGAACGGTTTTATTGGTAATGTGAGATGACGTAGCGGTTTATTCGAAATTCTGACGTGTTAATTTAAGTAGTTATTTCAGTTGTCGTTGTATTTTGTGTGTTGAGTGTTGGCTATTTTCATTCCGTATATTTCGCGAAATACCAAGCCGCTATGGATTTAGCTGTGATGCTGAGAGAGGTGAGTGAATGTACATGTACATTTATTACTTTATTGGAAGTGCAAGTTGCTTAATTTTTATATTTTGTTGCCTTTTATTGAAATAATTTGTATCAGCTGAAGAACAGAACGCTGGTATCGTTTGCAATTTATTTTATTTTGTTGATTTGTGCACATTGCCTACATTGTGCAATTCGCTGATGTTTTTTTTAAGTTAAAACGGAACGCTGTGCACATGGCATTTTCTTGTAATTTATTTTCGTTAATTTAGCTTATTTTGTTCATTTGTGTACGTTGCGTATATTGTGCAATTCGCTGAAGTTTTTTTTAAGTGTAAAAGGAACGCTGTGCACATGGCATTTTCTTGTAATTTATTTAGTTATTCTAGCTTATTTTGTTTATTTGTGTGCATTGCCTACATTGTGCAATTCTCAGATTTTTTTTTAAGTTAAAACGGAACGGTGTGTACATGGTATCGTTTGTAATTTTAATGCCCTTTTAAAAAAAATTCCTTCTTTCTGGGATGCCATTTTGGTTACGTTTTCGCGGAGCGTGTTGGGAAGGTTATGTAACGCATAAAATGTGTAAGTATTACAACATAAAATGTAAATAATTAATTTAAAGGTAACTGACGAATATTTTAATGATCGTAATGTTCGTTTTGCATATTATTTTATTATATTTTTGTGGCAATAGTTTCCATACTAATTTATGGTTTAGGATTGTATGTTTTGTTTACAATAGGTTTTCGCGGAGCGTGTCGGGAAGGTCGCAATGAATTGCAAAGACGTTTCGCAGAAACGCACCGAATTGGCGATTTTCAAAAAATCGCCAAGCAGTGCCCTAAACCGCATTTTCACCCTTAAGAAAAATGCTTGATTAAAGTTAATGCCAACAAAACACAGGACTATGGTAAATTGTTATATTTTACATTTACAGACATTTAATTCAGATTGTTATATTTACATTTACAGAGATCAAACTGTCCCTTTAGAGCCAGACATTTCATTAAAGACAGAAGTGCATGCACACAGATACCTATGTTATAATTTCAACTAATTATATCTTAGTTATGAACATCAGTTACAGATATAAAATACTGGCTTAAATACTATAAGCTTATAACCAATTCAGAGTATATTTGGTCTTTAATATATAGGACAACAAATATAACTTCAATTTATAGAATAGTGGAAAAGTGTCTCTTCACCAACCCCTGAACGTTGCATTAGACATATAAATATCTTAATGTACTCATCTTAATATGGTACTAAAACACAGTCTAAATTCATACTAACAAATAATTAATATACCATAACTTTTGCTTAAATTGTAATATATTAATAAACAATTTTATACCATATGACACTTAATGTCAACCATGAATATCCTAATCAGAAAGGCTCTCGACAAATTTCAACATCACAAAATGTATATATAATATTCATTTACTATTCAAAATTAGATTAATTACTTATCAACATCAATTAATATGCATTTAATACTATATTAATTTAAACTAATTTTTTAAAATTTAAATTCTTAAAACACAACAAATAAGCTACAAAATTTATAAATTAAATAAGTATTATTGATTACTACAGCATTTGGAGTGCTAATTAAAGCATAATAAGTAAAAACAATGGCTTACTATTGGGTACCAAAAATACAATTTACTACAGAAAATTAAAAAGTTGACATTAAATAACAAAGTTCATTCAGATTTTAAAATAAACAACTCTCAACATAATTTAGCAAAAAATTATTCATTAGATTTTTTTAAGGATTAATTTGTTGGGTATTATAACTAAACATCATACATCTGAAAATAAATATACTTAACATAAAGCAAATATTATACAGTTTATATAAATGGTACAAAAGTAAATACATTAATAACCTTATATAGAGAAAGTTATAATTAGAAGCAAGTTTCAAAAGCATGCATATTCATATCATTTGGTTACCTAAATTTCACACAATGTATAAACTATATATAGTGTTAATTTAATGGAAACTTGAATTTATTTATATTAAATGGACTTCATTTCAACTCAGGCTCATGGCAAGAGGATAGTAAACCCAGGTTGATCCAAAAAGGTTTGACCATTTAAAAAAAAAAAAAAAAACTTTAAAATGTTTATCTGAAAATGCAATTTATATGCCGCATGAAATGGAACAGTAGGGACTAAATGAAGAATGTCCCTTTTGGCAACCATCCCAATTCCTACTTATTTGTCACTATTCCTAGCTTTATTCAATGCTGAAAAATATACTTAACAGAGGAAATAAAGCTTAAATAGCTAGTATATTCTTACATACATCTTCTGGCATCATTATGTTTTTTCTCATTATACATAATCATGAATAAACAAATTCATAAGATCATTCCCTTTCCCTGATCAGTAAAATGGCTGCGCCAATGAGAAATTTTTCAAATCTCCCTTCCGTATAAAAAAAAGACAAACAGAAAACCTTCTTGTGCGTCACTCAAATCAAGCACTTGTTTCATATGCTTTTACATCATTGTACGATGAGGGAAACTTAAAATGCTTTCTCTTTATATAATAAGAAGAATAATAAATAATATACATCCAATGGTGGGTATAATAAATAATATACATCCAATGGTGGGATTCACCCGGTTCAGGAGCCCGGTTCCTTAAAATATTTTTAATTTAAAGAACTGGTATTTAAAATTACTTGAATTCCACCATTATATATATCCCTCCCTTACATGCGTAACAAAAATGCATCTAATACATTTAATAAATTGGGTATGTCTAAAAAGAGGTAAGTAATTGGTTCATAACGCTCTAGTAATTAGAACGCATCACTGCACCAAAGTCTGCATTTTGAATTAAGACCTTATAAAATAATAGCATAATTAAGAGAGAATGTCTGATTATAAATAAAGTTACGTACATTGTTTTCGATGATATATTTTGGAGTCAGCGTACCAACAACTTCTTTGTATACACTCCGCATCTTTCTAACGGACATAATGCAGTACACTCACTCACCGACAGTTGACATCTCCAAATCACAACAAATCCGATACGCCCTTGAAACAGTCCTTGGTTAAATTGTTGCCATTTTCAGTATTTCTCATTCAGGAAATAATCTATTATACTTGGCAGTTATTGCATCCGTTGTCACAGAAAACTATATTAATAGAACTTATGACAAGTACTGTAAGATGGTTACTAATCTTGATTACTATTAATTTTGCAATTTTTGTCAGATAGGATCTTATACACAGCAACGAGTTTTTTAAGGGAGCATTTCTTTTTATAAGTCAGCTTATTATATTTTAATGATAAAATAAAGGTCATTTGAATAATACTAGCTTTTCAGCTAGCTTACAAGTTTTTTTTTCCTCCAAAGATCTTTAAATGCTTTTTCTTTAAAGAACTGGTAGTTAAAAGTATGTCAATGTCACTATTAGATATATCCCTCTACACATACGCAACAAAAGAGCATCTATTACTTATAATCAATTGTGAAAACTCAAGAGAAGGTATCGGAATGCTTTAGGAGTGCTTAAAAGGCTAAGCTATGAGCGGTAGATTCAAGGAAAGCTTTTTACACAGAATAGTTGCAGGGGTTAGACAACGAAATTAAAAGGCACAATTTTAGAACATGCGAATTTATTACCTCAAGTACATTATCGCTTTTAGCGAACTAGACAGCTTCAAAGAAAGATAGACTCGAGTTCTGTACAACACCCATACAAATTTTGGCCATTTCTATGCAGAACAATGTCATCTAATTCGGAAGGGTTATGCTACGATCACTGGATCTCACCAACTTAAACGCTATCAATATGGACTCAAAAAGTCGGTATCTGCTTCTTCTTCCAACTTTATCGAAAAAGCCATTCTGTCCTCCTTATTCCGTGAGCGTTCAGATTTGGATATATTGAGAGAGACAATGCTTCAAGGAGCTTTAGACCAACGTTAGGACAGGCAAATAATCTAGTTTAGGGTTCGTGGCATCTGAAGTTCTTAGAATATTTTTTTGCCCATGATTTCACTGTCATTACGAGCATTGCATGAAAATCAATTTTTAATTGCTGTTGCTGTCTAGAAAAGAACATATCCCTAATATACTTATAGTAACGATAAATGTTAATTAGTTGCACTACTATTGCATTAAATATTCACCAAAAAAATTTAATAATTTGATTTAAAAGTTCACTTTTCTTTTCAGATATAATGAATTATATCGCAAGATGAATAAAAGTTTTACATATACAAAATTATTTTAGAAGCATGTGCAGGTGGTTCATTGTGGCAAGCAACATCCTGCATTCTGAAAAGTGCTTAACACTGAAGTTATATATAAGAAGAAAAACTTTTAATTATAGTGTTTTTTTAATCCAAAGGGGCTTTGTCCCTGAAGGACTATTGTTTTCGTTTTGTCATTTTGCGTCGATTCATTATAAATACCCGATTCACTTTTCAAATTGTTGTCACCAAACATTATCGCCTTGTATTATATTTAAAGAAATTAAATAATGAAGAATCTGCATAAATGTATGTATGTTTCTCGCATTGTGATAAAACAACGGTTACCTATAGCCATCCAATTTTGAATAACGTACGTTTCTATCCGAATATGGACATCTAGAAGCACAAATTTGGAATTTGGTATTTGTTTTATTATCTATTTTATATTTTGTAAAACTTTAACGAATTTTGATGATCAAACTCAACGCTTTTTAAGCGAGCAATGGCAACACTGTACGGGGGGAAAAAAGAAAGGAAAAAAAAACTTTTTTATATCCAGCGCGCGAAATTGTGTATCGGAAATTCTAAAGATATGTTCATTTAAAAATTATTTTGCGATATTGCTGTTGAACTGAATTTTATGGTTTAAGTGCGAAGAATATGATATTTAATAAACAAAGGTAACACACAAAACGTTAAAAAAACGCCCCTATGGACGTAATTTAAAATTTGAAACATTTCATATTTTTTTTAAGTTTGCAGATGAACAATTATTATTTTAAAATAATAAATGATTAAAGTGTACTGTTTCATGAAGAAACTCCAAGTCTTACAATATCTTTAGCCTGTAACATATAATTAATTACAACAATGAACATATAATAATAATAATAATAGTAATGCACTGTCATTTTGCTAAAAAAATCTTAGCACCTATTAATAAGTATATTTTTAATTGTATAATATACAATAATAAATTATACAGTTATAAATTATGTGTAAAAACATTTTGTAGGCAGATATGATTTCAACCAAACGACAAAGTCTGAAATTTGTTGATATTTCTAAAGTTCATTACTATTAGGAAGTTACATCTATTATATGCCAAATGATCACAATAGATTTTTGAAATTCAAGCTTCTCTCTTAAAAATTTTAATCGTTTAATAATTTAATAGAACATTAATTTCGTTATAGTAAAAACAATAAATCTATTTGTAGAGCACAAAGAACATTTATTCTCATGACAATCAAATATCCTAGCAAAAAGAATTGCTGCGATGTACGGGTTCGTGGTTTTGGAGCGATTGTTGACAACACCTGATAAAGAATCAGAACACAATTTATTCGCCAGTAGCACAGAAGACAGTTACAGAGACTCGTTACAATCGTCGAAAAACTACGACAAACACACTGAAACAATCAGCAACACAGCCTTCGGACTATCAGGCTATAACGGAGAAGACAGCTTCACGGCAAAGCACTAAAGTAGAGCTTCCGACTCGGTCGATCGCTCTGAGAGCTCAAGATAGTTCTACTGAATTCAACGTACTCTTGATGCTGTCTCAAGATAACTGACGATAAACTGCTACTCCGCGTACAGGTAAAGAATTTATAGCTTTTCACACGTCTCCGAGAACCTTCTCGGCAAGAAATCATTGTAAAATGTTCTCACTCCGTCTATGGCATATCGCCAATTTTGTCGCCAAATGAGCGATTTCTCGCCAAATATGGCAACCCTGCCATTTTCTGAAAACCCTAAACCCGCTTCGCGAATTACGTTTGCGAGGAAGCTATATTACCGCAGCTGGGCTTTTCGCAACAGTATAACGAGCTTTACCTTGTGACATAAATATTTTATTTAAAATAAAATATATGAATTATGAATAATTAGTTTTAAATCAGAATAAAAATACGAATAAAATAAAGTATCATCATAACTGCAAAAAAAAATTGTATATTTTACAGTTTTAAAATGCTCATAAAAATATATATTTTTTATATTAATGAGGAAATTCATTTAATAAGCTATGA
Source organism: Stegodyphus mimosarum (assembly GCA_000611955.2). Classification (NCBI taxonomy): domain Eukaryota; kingdom Metazoa; phylum Arthropoda; class Arachnida; order Araneae; family Eresidae; genus Stegodyphus; species Stegodyphus mimosarum. The sequence continues at coordinate 77,932 of KK114703.1, forward strand.
TTAACTGTCTACTTTCAACTGCACAAATCTGGCCCATCAGCGGCCGAGCGGTAAATTCACTGAACACTGGTAGCTTGGTCTGAGGTTCGTATCCCGCGAACGGGCTGGCTGCATAGGCATTTTGGTGGTTTTCTCCATGTGTAATGTGTTAATACAAGGCAGTTTCCCTTAGAAAGTCCTCCATAAAGGCTTCCCTTCCTTCCGTGTAGTGCTTCAGACCGGAACACGTAAATAATAATAATAGTAACTGCACAAACCTCATGGAGTATGCGGCAGCCATTTTCACCGCTTTTCCAATCACTTCCGTACTCACAGAATATGCAGTGTTGGATAGCGCTGGCAGTGATATCTGGCGACCCACAAACCCCAATTCTCGGAGCATAGAATCCAGCCCCTTTGTGAAGCGAATTGATTTCTGATTCCTTTCTCTAGGACACCGAAGAATGGTTGGGAAATGTGCAAGTCTCTGACCAGGCTGACCATAGCAGTTATTCAGCCTCACTTTCATATCCATCACTCATTCTGTCACCAGTTTTGCTGTGTGTATTATCCCTATAGCATCCTGATACATTACATTCAGGGTACACTGTATGAACTACTGGTTACATCTGACTTCTAGAATCGTTCTACAATTATTTATGATAAAGTGTCCATAGGGTGACCAGAATGTATAGAAAATGGCATCATACTGCAGTACAAACCTTTAATGATCTACCTCCATCGTTTAGTCTGTGCAAGACACAGTGCGGCACTAAGTTTCTGAAATGTTTTTCTGCGTTTCCTTATGTCGGAAGGACGGAAAAGGTTGATTCGACAGGGCCAGGGACATCCTTAGATATTCGGTGCCCGTGGACTACTAACATTAATGCGCCCCCTTCATAACATCTTTGATTATAATTAACATTATTAATCAGTACGTTTTTCAGTGCCGTGTTAACAACATTATGGACCTCTGGGAAAATCAGTGCGCTGGTGCCCCTACGACAGCCACTCACATAAATTAAATGTAAATGGATTGTCATCGGATCCCTTGTGCTTGTGGGTCCTCCTGGTTAGTGCCCAATGAGCCCATGCTTTAAAGTAGGCTTACCCTTCGTGGAGTTGCTAACTTTACAAAGTAACAAAAGGATAAAAGATGTTTTTGGCATCTTTTTCTGAGTTATGTCTTCCTTCTTAATTTAAAGAAATGTATAAAAGGACGCCAAAATTTGTTTCATCCGGGGTGTTCAAAACTCTAGATTCGGCTTTGGATGTCGGTACGTACATCGTTTCTAATATGTACAGAACTAATATTAATGACTTTGATAAACTTTAGTTCATAATTAAATATGAATAATGTTATTGCTTTAAACAAATGATGCTAAGTTGCGCAGCTGTTGGAGACACAATTCTAATGTGAAGGATTTCTTAAGGAAACATTTTCCATTGATTCAAAAAGGAAGAAATTAGATTATTTGAAATTGAAATAACCACACGATCCTTAAAACACATTTTCCTGTTAAACATTAAAAACTGCCGTCTCAGAAGAATGGTGCTCCAGAGCCCATTTAGGTCTGTGCTTATGGTAACTCAGGTTTAGCCACAGTACACATTTCATATTGTCCAAAGTCTATGATTTGCTAGCTAGCATGATTGAAACCGAAATTTGGCACACAAAAGATTTTTCAGTTCCAAAAAGAGTGTTTGGAATTGCAGCTTCCTACAACAGTCCTACCTTTATACGGTCGCAAGCTAACAGCATGGCACTAATTTCAGTACAATCGTTGACTTGTTAGGTGCACGTCGAGCCTAATCATCCGGATTCGTTTCATATGGAATATTCTGAAGTTCATACTGGGGCTTCGAGTGCTCCATAGAACAGAAAAGTTATTGAAACCCTTCTTGTGTACCCAGCACACTGTCGATATAATTTGAATAGCAACAGATATATTGTTTGAAACCCTAAAAATGTTTATTTGAATGTTTGTTTGTATTTGAATGTTTGAAAATGGTTTGGAAAACTGTAATTATTTTACATACTACGTATACAATAAATGATTAAAAAGAGAAGTTACAGCAAGGCCGGACTTCCGAATGGCTTTCAAAGACTAATCGGGTATAGTTCGGGATCTGCATCCATCCAAAGCATAGGATAGCGACATAATACGTTTACAACATAAAATACCCAGCGTAACACTATCTACACGACAGACAGACATTGCATGGCGACAAAACTTAGCTCAGCATAGGTGTGACATGGCATAGCATTGCAACAAGATATATGGACATTGTATAGTGACATAACATATTTACAACATTAAATACGCAACGTAATGCAACCGACACGACAGGTGGATATAGTACTGCGATATAACATAGTTGAGCGTAAATAAAACATAGCATAGACATAGCATGACATCTGGGCCTAGCAGAGCGACATAACCTATTGAGGTTACATATTTACAACATAAAATACACAGTGTGGCATGACCTACACGGCACGTAGACATTGCATGGCGACATAACGTAGCGTAGCATAGACACAACATGACACAGCATTGCCACATGACATGACATAGCATAGCATAGGGATATTACATAGCGATATAACATTATGATATAACATAGTTACAGCATTAAATACACAATGTAACTTAACGTACATGAAAGGAGGACATAGCGTAGCGATATAACGTAACATCTCATAGAGATAACATACATAGCATTGCGACATAAAACATTGACGTCACATATTTACAACATAGAATACACAGCGTCATATAACCTACATGCCATAGAGATGGACTTAGTTTAGCGACAGAACATAGCACTGTATATGAACATAGCATGGTGACATATATATTGACAAAAAATTTTATAACAAAAAAACAAATACACAGCATAACATGAGCTGTACAACAGCTGGACATAGCATAGCGTAGACAAAAGCGATAGAACATAGCATAGCGTATGGTCATAGCATTGCATATACATAACTTTGCACAGCATAGGGACATGACATAGCGTATCACATGGACATAGCTTCGTGACTTAACATTTTGACATAACATATTTGCAACATAAAATATACAGCGTAATAAAACTTACACAAATTTGCATATTATTATTAAACACTTTACCATATGGCATTCTCGGCATAATTAAAAAGACAGTGAAGATTCTTCATCTCTGCGAAGCTGGTTTAATTAATTTCGTCCCTTCCTTGCAAGTTGGGATTTAGGGGTCCCTATCGGGGTCCTCTTTAGAATTGCATTTTCTAGCGAAGATTTCTATAGACTATATTTTGTATATTATATAGGACTGAATCTGAATTTGCTTCTTCTCATTCATCTGCTTTCTCCATGTTTACATTTTCCCTTAATGAATGCTTTTTGCAAAATAACATCTATTATAGTACTTGTAAGCTACTTTGCATTATCTTTGTTCTTCAAAATGTTTTTGCTAGATTCGGTTTACCAGTTTTATTCGCTTTATTTTCGTTTTCATTCCTTTGTTAAGTCACAATCATGCGGTTATCTTGCTTTTTCGTTGAATATTTACTTAATTTGCTTTCTTATCGTGATGTTTTCTACAACAAATCCATCTTATACTTTCTCTTTACGCTTTGACTGATAACACGGATGCAATCTATGCTGAACAAAGAGACTACGTAGACAATAACTACGTGGAGTAGAAATTCACAATGAATAAATACATTTATATAGTCACATAAATAATGTTATGTAGTTGTTCTGGGCGAAATACAGTATATATATTGCAAAGCTATTCTACATAACAAAACATATGTGTTCATATATACTTGTAAAATCCATCTACAGACTACGTGACAAAAAACTATTTGGTGGTAACTATATTCTATGTTCACTGTAAAATGCTGTAAATGTTCATGTATACTTGTAAAATTGATTTAGAGACTTCGTAGACAAAATCTATATGGAGGTAACTATATTCTAATTATATTCACGATGGATAAACAAATACACTGGTGTGCAAAAATTAAGGACGAGACGGTTTTTCAATATAACTTTGTACAAAAGCTTTCCAAATCAACACATTTAATACCGTAAGATCCCCAATACGTAAGGACATGAGTAATGTAAGCAACACTTACTAAAAGAGAAATCATAGGGATAAAAAGAAGCTTTATTGAAAAAGTAGCATGGAGCGCAATGCGACTGAAGGCCGAAATATCCCTGTGATGGGTGTCCAGCAAGAAACATCCGGTCTTTAATAGGGGATATGATCTCCCCTGACTGCTAGGCAGGTTTCACAGCGTCTGCCCATGCTGAGAATGAGGGTGTCAATGAGTTGTTGAGGCATTGCTGCCCATTCGTCTTGCAGCGCCAATCGAAGCTCCGGAATCGTTACTGGTGGTAAGGTACGAGCTGCCAAGCGTCTGCCTAGAAAATCCCATACATGCTCGATGGGATTGAGATCCGGAGATCGTGCCGGCCAATCCATACCTTCAATATCCTCACTCTCTAAGGGCTGTTTGGCAGCTACTGTGCGATGACATGGTGCATTGTCGTCCATGAAAAGGAACTGCGGACCCATAGCGCCTCTAAAAAGACGCACATATGGAAGAAGAATCTCGTTACAATAACGGGTCCCGTTGACTGAACCTGCGTCGAAGATGTGAAGGTCTGTACTACAACCAAGCATGATGCCTCCCCAAACGAGTACACCGCCACCTCCATACCTGTCCCTTTCAATGTTGTTCGAGGGATGATTGCGGCTTCCCCGCTCTCTCCAGATGAGTATGCGATGAGAATCGCTACTCAGACTGAATCTGCTCTCATCTGTAAAGAGTACTCGTCCCCATTCATTGTCTCTCCAATTCCGGTGTTCCCGGCACCACAGAGAACGCCTTCTCCGATGGGCAAGCGTTAGAGGTACACACCCTACAAGGCGTCCTGCAAACGGGCTACCGCCGTGCAGTCTTCTGGCCACGGTAAAACACGATATCGATCGTCCAGTCGCCTGTGTCGTGTGTCTAGCGATTTCTCCCGCTGTCTGCCGCCTGTTTCTTCTGGCCTGTAAGGCAATATACCGGTCATCTGCGGGTGTGGTTCATCGTGGACGACCACTATAGTTTGAAATTGTTTCCAAAGTCGTGAAACGATACTGGGAGCAATTCCGAACTCTGCAGCCACACTTGTCACACTGCGGCCTTCCTCCAACTTCCTAATGATTCGACCTCGGGTAAAAGCATCCAGATGTAGACTAACAGATTGATTATTTGCCATTTCTCGCTGAGGCAGCAACTCGGTGTGGTTTTAACTGCTACACGGCGTGCAATCTCCTTGCCAGAAATACTGATCTTACACCGACAACATGCTTTATACTACTCAGACACTCCCCCATTACGTCTACCTGCATATCTGCGCATGTGCTACCGTACATCACCTTACTTAATCTCCTGATTGGTCTTTCTGTCCGCTCTGCCTCTTCGTTCAGCTGATATGCTAATTTTTCGACTTCGTCCTTAATTTTTGCACACCAGTGTACATTTAATACAGTCAGATAAATAATGAAACACAGTTATTGTGGCGAAATCCAGTTATATATTGCAAAGATATTCTACATAACAAAACATGTATTCATGTGTACAATAGAGTCCCACAAACTCGACTCCCGATTTCTCGACATTGCGCATAACTGGACAACCTTTTAGGAACTTTTTAAAGATATCTCTAGGCCAAACAGAGCAAATATTACATACACTACATACAATTATTATTTAGGCGTATGTCTTGCTTGTTCTGTTCAAAGATTTGAGTATTCTTACCCTTTAAGTTGGTCGTTTTCTGATTGTGTTACTTATTCTTGGAACTGCGTAACAAATTTCAAGATACGTTGTAACACTTGCCAGCGCTGTTTGCTTTTTTCAAGGATATGAAGAAAGTCAGGTAGCAGCTGGCCGCTGGCTCACATTCCTTTCTGTTGTTGTGAAAAGTTAGAAGACTTGCCTGGAGTTTTGTAACTGCATCTTGTTGCAAACTAAACTCACACCATTTACCTCATTTCAGTTCATTGCGGGTATATTTCCTCAGTTCACATCCAGGCGCATAAGTGTTAACATATTTTGAGGAACGTTTGATATTCTGTGAAGTGAAACATTTCGGTCGAAAAGAAAAGAAAACAAACTAACGTGGCAATGGAAATGAAACTAGATGCCTTAAAGAAACAGAGCAAGGGAAAAGTGGAAACAAAATTACCATGGATTTAGGAGTTGGACGGACTACTTCAGTAGAGTGGAAAAAGAAGAGGTTCGAAACCGAGTCTTGGTGTGTGAAAGAAGCATGTACAGATAGTTTAAAGGAAAGAAAAGTATGAAAGGTGGTGAATATAGAAGAAAATGAACTAGGCCTTTTGTTCCTTCTTCGTCTACGGGATGAAGCTGCACGACGACGGAATGAGTGTGAGAGCCATTCAACCATCACGTGATATTTTTCTACCAAGAACTACTAATAATTTTTCATTATTTTTGTACGTAAATGTTTTTACTCAGTTATCTTAGGGTATTTGTTTCTTTTTATGACTCCTATTTTGCTAGAATTTCACAGAAAAAAATAAATATTTATTTAATTGGATGCTGTACTTTTCCGTGTGGAGTATTGTGCTAAAAATATGTAGAGTAATTTACAGTTAAATGTAAAGAGTTCTGAAAAACCCACCCCTTTTTCTGTAAAACTCGACTCTTCGGAAACTCAACAGTCTCTCAGTTCACATTATGTCGAGTTTGCGGGCTCTACTCTAATTGTAAAATCGATCTATGGAAACATTCAAAATGTTTAAATTCCGCATTGGAAGTTAATCTAACTTGACAATACTGAACATACTAAAACGCGTATCGTCTGACAAAAAATTTAGTTCCGTCTTCGTTTTACTAGTGATATTTTAGAAATTATTCAATGACGTATGAATATTGTCGAGAAAAAAAAAAACTGAACTGAAAAGGATGCTGAAATGACAAAATCTGATTCCTAAATTTTTATTTGTAACTAGGGCTGAATGCGAAGAGAGCGTAAAAATGTCTAAAAAGAAGTTTATAGGAAATCTTAAAGTAATTTCTGATTTTTTGGCATAATGGCCTGAATTCTTCGATCATTAAACGTAACAGTATTATTGGAAATAACAGAGTAATTACACATTTTTGAAAAAAGATAAATCTTTATTATATGCGGCTTAAGTGTCTGTTTGTCGCCGATAGTTTATTGGTTGCTTGCCTAACTGTACTAGCCAATGGGATGAAGTTGCCACGGTATTCAAATAGTAAAATAAATTTTATCACAACAGTTATCGTTGTTTTAATTCAATTATCATGGTATTTAAATGTTTTGAATTCATACAATTGTTACTTATGCATTTAACTATATTTACATATGAATTACCTAGAAACTTGCAAACGTTGAGAAATTAAAGGAGACGAGTTGTGCGTAGTACATCTCATCAGGTAGGTTTACCCAAACTATGCTAAATATCCTTTCGCGTAAAGAGTTTAAAATTTTGCCCGATTTTATTCCGACATTGTATTTTAAACTGAATTTTCAGCTGAACGCAAACTGAGCGTGTCAGGGGGAAGGTGAACATTTGTTTGCATTGCAGTCATCTGTTTTACATAAAAACTACGTCTTAACGTAATTTCTTTTAAGACTGCCTCCTAGAAAATACAGCACTGAAGAGGAGAGAAAAGGAGCTAAAGCTGCACAAAAAGGCTTTCTCGACAAAAAGAAACCACTGAGCAAAGAAGGAAATGTACCGCCAGTGGTTTCCTTCACTGCCCTCTTCTTTAAGCAATTAAGCAAGTAGAAGGGGGAAACCTCGTGGGGCAGTAACCAAAGGGGCGTCCTTCCCGCCTGCCCTGGGTAATTCAGTTTGAATTAGCAAACACCTTTGCACAAATACTTTTAATTACAATTTATAATATCCAGAACAGGGGTCATTTCGTATGACCGTCGGGTTTTCTAGTAATAAATACGAGGGCCCCTAAATAACAAAATATATTAATAGATTTCATTACCAAAAGCATAATCCGTTATTTTTAAAAAATTGTCAAGGGGATCCACACATTTATGATTCGCGGTGTAAAATTACAGATTTTTTTTTAAGAGAATCATTTAATCTCTTCTTCCCATTAAACTATGTGATAAATTATTTTCTTCTTTTAGTTCGTTAACTATTTTATGAGTTCAAAATGAAAGATTATTTTACAAAAACTTTAAAAAACCGTTCATTATACATAATTATTCTCCTTTATTTTGAGGGAGGGGACATCAGGATACTGAGCGAATTATTCCATAATCGAAATTTGATTAGTAAAATTTAACTGTAAACTTCGAATGTAACTGTAAACTTACAAACTCCGAATGCTCCACTAACAGCTTAATTTCGAAGAATTCCTTTTTAGAAAACATAGATCATGATTTTAAAAAGGGTGCCAGACATAAACCATGAAAATTTAACAAAAGATTTCACCGAACAAAATGCAAATGATCGAGAAGAGAGTACCATCTCTTTAAATCATTTACGGAACTCTTTTTATCATTCTATTTTCAGGATTCTGATATCAGGTACCTCTTTACCGGGGTAATACTGTTTTTGCAACACGGCCGAATCTTAAGACGTTTTTCACAGAACTGTTGCCAAAATTACAGTAACATGTTGCATTTGGTACTGCAAAGCATTACATTTAAAATAAAATTAATAGTTTGAAAATTTTTAGAAGAATAAGATTACTAACGCTTAGTTTATTCACAAATTTGTAACTTTTCCTTTACTTGCAAAAATAATTATGCTTTTTGGACGTTAGAAGCGAAAGAGATATTTCTAATAATGAGTTTATTATAAAATAATTTCTGTAGAAGAGAGAATAATATTAATCCCAGGCAATTAAATATCCTCTGGCCTATTAAGTACTAAAACGTTACGTATTTTTAATAGTTAACAACAAAAATTTAAAAAAGAAATTTAACTCGTTATATTTTTAGTCGAAATGGCGTTAATGTTTATATTGTATCGCGGAGTTTTTTGATAAAATTTTATATATAAATATTTTACGCTTTACCAAGTGGCAACATAAGGCCTTTATATCGTTGAGACTTTAATTCAAAATTCATTAAATTCGCCAGAATATGGAATAAATTAAAAACTAATTCGAAATTTAATAAAAAAAAATCTGAAATGTTTCAGATTTTAAATTACGTCCAAAGGGACGTTTATTTAACATTCTGTGTGTTACCTTTATTTGTTAAATACCATGTCCTTCGCACTTAAACCATAGAATTCAGTTCAACAGCAATATCGCAAAATAATTTTAAATTGAGCATATCTTTAGAAATTTCGGTACACGCTCTCACGCGCTGGAGATAAAAATGTTTTTCTGTACAACGTTGGTATTTCTGGCTTTGAAATCTTTGAGTTTGTTAATGAAAAATTCGTTAAAGTTTTAGAGAATATTGTTACGAATTTCACATTTATTTGGCTATTTATTTAGAACTGTAATTAAAATTCCTTTTTATTTTCCCGTGCAACGCACGCAGACGATTTTTGAAGAGAAAGCTACGTCAAAAAAAATAATAATAATAACATGCATACATTTATGCAGATTTTTCATTTTTTAAACTTTAATGCAGAGCGATAACATTTAGTGGCAACAATTTGAAAAGTGAATCGGGCATTCAGAATGAATCAACGCAAAATCGCAAAACGAAAGTAATAGTCCTTCGGGACTAAATCCCTTTGGACTAATAATCTCATATTAGATGCATTACAGCTTTCTTTTTCCTCTCTTTTCTTTAATAACACAGTAGTTTCTTCTTAGTGTGTAAAGGTGTCTATATATAATAAAAATAAATCATATTGTTTAATTTTATTATATAAATATTATACTTTACTATGTATATTATCTAAATATTAAAATGCTTTTTGTTTGATAGTTTAATTAGTTAAATTTTATATTTTTGATTATTCAGTTTTTTTCTGCAATGTGTGAAAGTACAATTAAAAAGAATCAATAGAAAATCAATCAGTATTACATTAAATTCCGTAAAACTAGATTTGAAAGATTTTTCTTCAGCTTAAGGAGGTTTACTTTAAGGATTTTAGGGAAAATCTACAGATCAAATGATATTAAAAAATTAAAATATGAATTGGTTGTTATTGAAGAGAAATTTCAGATTCCATGGACCTTGTAAAATCATGCTCATTAAAATAATTTTAAAAGTATTTAAAAGTTTTAAAATCGCTTTTAAATTTTCCTGAACTACATGGAAATAACAACATAGTATTAATGAATAAATACCTACCATCTAATTTTTATTTAGAAAAGCAGTTACACAAACAAGTAGATAAATCAGTCTAGCTGAATAACATCCACTGCAAAAGCACTTGAAAGTGTGTTGAAAGTATTCTTTGGGAATTAACAGCTGATAAATAGTACATCGTTTGAGAAACACCATGTTTTTCCGATAACGTCTTAGAATTCATACAGAAAATTCATTGGCTAATTCTCTCTAAAATATTCTCATGCAGGATATAAAATTATTTGAATCATGCAAATGATCTGCATTTGTGGATAAGAATCGTTTGGCGTAAGTAAAAATGCTTTTGTTTCTTAACGTATGCAGATTGAGAATATTTAATATGCACATTTGTTTGGATTGTTTTTTAACTCTTTTATTTCTGTTGCGTAAGATGTTTGTTTGAAGACTTGAGAAAATATTTATTGCATTATTTGTTATAACAATAGTACCGAATATCCTAAGAATAATTCATGAATTTCCATTACTTCGAATAGCATATTATTATTTATGTCACATAATTCATTCTAAAACAATGAAATGTATGTTGTGTTTTGTATACACTACAGTTAAAACATTCTAAACATCATTAAACCGGAATTATAACGTCATTATACAGATGAGCAGTATACTCTTACAGTTTAGATGGTGAAGGAAAGGTCGTATGTCACGTGGATTAGCAATGACTTTATTTTCGTTTTCAGATGTGATTTGAATGAAATTGAAATAATAAGTCTTGAAAGACATTTCCATGCATTAAAATTTAGGCAAATATAATGAAATTTTATTCCTATTTTATCGAACATAACTAATAGTAGCAATGAATAAATGAATATATTTGCTATAGAATGTATAATTGTTAATGATTATGACAAAAGACACACAATCTCGTATTTTCAATCAATAATTTTTGACACATATATTTAAAATTCGTTTTCTGAATTATAGCTTTACATTTTTATGGTGTTATGAATTATAATATATTCCAAATGTAAGAATCTAAGAACGACATGCCTAAATGTTCTGAAAATGTCTGCTCAATGAGGCAAATGTTACCTTTTTTTTTTTTTTTTTTGAGTTGCAAGTTGATGTACAAGAAACAGTAACGCGTATTGTTTACACTGATTGCATAAAAACAACATTTCCTCAAAGATTTAAAATGTCCTCCAAGAGTTAAAGCAACTACTATAAAGATTAGTGATTACACAAAGAAATTATCTTTTATAATTGGCAGGAAGCAAAATAGGTAATGAAATTAGAAAAGATCCTAAATTTAAAAGAAGAGATTAAAATAAAAATTAAATTTAAATCATTTAAAATAAAAAGCTCCTGAATTTAAAAACTATTTAAAATAAAATATGGTGATTATACAGAGAAGTTATCTTTTATTACTGGTAAGAAGTAAATTAGGTAATGAGGTTAAAAATGCTCCTTATCAAAATTTGATATAAATGTCAGGACTGAGTGTTCGGTGCATATTCTTGGAAAACATCTTCGTGACAGCTTAAAGTCCTGATCTTGAACAGGGGCTGAATGCAGCTATGTTCTGTGGTAGAATACTATGAATAAGTGGTAGAAGAACTACACTTCAGAGGGATTTAAAATCCTCTTTTATTAAACCACAATTTTGTACAGCCACTTCCCAACTCGGGAGGGATACAGAAAATAATGACCGCCACTTGGGTCTAAACTGAACAATCAAATTTAATTTAAACTAAAGCTAAATAGAAATTAAATAGTCATTGCTCACAGAGCTATAACGCGAGGTTGGCCTCTAAACTAAATGGTGCGTAGCAAGATTTAACTAATACTGACGCACTTAGAATTACTTCAATAAGTAATCACGTAACAGCTTAGAATTTAAATACTAGCTGGTTAGGCGAACGTTGAACAGAGTAACAGTGGCCTGAGACTAAAAGCTCTCTCACACTGAGAGGTTCCTACCTCTCGCTTAAATATAACTTGGCTCCACTTCAAATTAGCATAAAGCTGAAACGCGCGCTTATTCTAACGGGAAGTTGACATGAGAAGAGATAGAAAAAGTTAAATTAAAATAAAACTTTGATAGTTTAACTAAAACCTTACATAAATACTGAATAAATATGGTAAACTACTGGTACACAAATTAAATTAAAAAAATAATTGCCTTTCAAAATAACATTTCTTAAGAAATGAAAGATAAATTTAAATTCTGTCTAATCTGCGACCCAAAAGTCGTTTTGATTACATCAGTTTTATGCAATTTGTGCTTTAAAATACGTGATGGCATAAAAAATTAGGCAGACAAATTTATTATTTTATAATTATATTTAAATCTGTGATACAGAGAAAGCATTTACTCATCAGTACTGAAAAAAACTTTCGCCCATTATTGTAAAATGAAATCATACTTAACTTTATTTCTTTTCTTTTGTAACAGAATCATGAAGGTCTTCTTACTTCTCTTGTTTGTTGGTATTGCGTCGGCATCGTTTCACCAGAGTGAGTAAAGCCTTCTATTTATATTTTATATGTCTTCAACCTTTCAGAATGTTTTGCAAAAATTAAATAAAAAATACATGGAGACCACATCTGAAAGTTGTCAGTAGTTCTGAGAATATAAATAAGCATCAGAAGAATTAATTTCGTTATTACTCTCAACAGTGGAATTGTAGGAAACATGAAACACATGAGCAATATCCTGCAGAACAAATCCTTAACAACACGTTCATATATGTTATTTTATCTGATCGCAAAGCGAGTCTTCGTAATTACTACTGATCATTAAAATTGCTACGCCAGGAAAGTGGCACACCACATACTTGAAGTTTGCATGGCGGATAGAACATGCTGTGATGTGCAAATGATTAGATTCATGCAAATCAGCAGTAGTATGGGCACCTACAACGGGTATAAAACCAGAGATTTTACAGCAGTTTTCTCAATCTCATTTTGCATTTGAGCATTTTTTCGGCTAAGAATGTTGATGCCTCATCTAAGAAATGCATCAGCATATATCTGATTTCGAACGAGAAAGGATCACACCCTACCGGGATTACGGTTTATTGTGCCGCAATATTGTTCCTCTCGTCTGTCGAGATCCCATGACTGTCCGCGAATATAGAACCGATGCGTTCAGGATAGTCATAAGGAATGTCGTGCAGGATCTCAGCAGCTCCTCCCTCATCACTAACAGCCAAGAAGATAGACATTTATTCGCATGGCCACAAGGGATCGTATAGCCACGTCACGAACCCTGAGTAAAGAAATTGAGTCATTTGCATGATAAGTTTCTGCTCGAACAATTTCACAATGTCTTCAGCAGCATGGACTATCAGCATGGCGACCATGGCTTCAACTACCCTTGACGCTGTCACAGACAAGGAGCGCTGTGTCACAGACAAGGGGCGCCTTCAGTGGGTTGATCGACGACCAACTTGGACACAGGAGTGAAGTTACTTCATCTTTACAGAAGAATCCCGGTTCTATATACAGCACCATGATGGCCGTATCCGTATTTAGCAGCATCCTAGAGAAAGCACACTACCAGCTTGCATTAAACATCGTCGTAACATATCATCAGCTAGTGGGATAGTATGGTGTGCCATTGGACACACATCTCGGTCACCTCTTGTTTGCATTCCCGGCACTTTGAACAGCAACCGTTATATTTCTGATATGTTAAGGCCGGTGACTCTGCCTTATCTTCGAAGCCTCCCTAATGCTTTGTGTCAGCAGGACAGTGCGTGACGGAATGCTATCTGTACTGTTCTGATCTTTCTCAACACAGAAATATTCGTTTGTTGCTCTGGTCAGCACATTCTCTTGATCTGTTACCAACTGAAAATATGTAGACAATGGCTGCCGGATGATTGGCACGTCACAACTCGCCATCCACTACTGTCCATGAACTGTGGCATAGTGTTGAAGCTGTAGGGACTGTGATCCCCGTACTTGCCTTACATTCTCTGTTTGACTCCATGCCAAGGCGGTTAAATGCTATTATTGCTGCCAGAGGTGGCTGCTCTGAGTACTGATTTCTCAGGATATATGCTTCATAACTTCTTGCAAATTAAATCCGTTGTTCGTTATATTATACTGTATGTGTCAAATAAATATCAGTTCGTTATTTGCCTTCCTTCCTGTTGTAGCAAATTTAACGGTCAGTAGTGTATTATTATTCAACAGAAGTTTGAAAGCACTACTTTCTTCTTGGATATCAGTCGAGGGTACCGAACTATTCCAATAAACATATTAAATGATTCGATTCAATGATCGAATGGCTTATAGTTGATAAACTGTCCTCTTGCTTACAAATGTAAAAGGAAACAGTACTGCTACAAATTATATAACTGAGCCAGACAAGCCAATCTGGGAAGTAACGTTAATTTCTAACGATTTGGCAGAAACTCTGTCATCTGGTAGAAATCAAAACCCATGCAAACTGCAGCATGGCTGAAAATAATTCAAGCGCCATCCTTATAGATGGTCCTAAATCTGATGATAAAACTAATAGTGGAAATTGTTTCTATCAAGCAGAATTGTTATATGCAAGTAATTAAGGACCGAGAACAATCGATAAGGCTAATATTAAAATATCTAATGGTGCAACGAAATAAAAATTCTTTTATATATAGTTACATTTACCAATTTCAGCAAAGAGTTACATTTTCCAATTCTTACCATGAGAGCAAAATTATAATATGTAAAATAGCATTTAATTATTTCTGAGTAATAAATTTGTGAATTAATTTGCAATCATTAATTTTAATGTAATTAATAATCTTTTAAATAAATTACTTAGTTCGGTTATTAATTTATAACATAATTGATTAAGTGAATTAATTAAAGCCTTTAGTTTCGAAATTTAGAGTCATTAATACTTAATTATTTCTGAATCTGAATTAATCTGATAATTCACTATCCGTTTTTTAGCGCGATGTAAAGTTTTCATCCAACAATTGTAATTTAACACTTTTTTAAATTATTCACTATATTTCTAAACGCTTTATATTTTAACTTTTCATATGTGTATCTGTTAATGAATAACAAGCCAGCGGCTACAAGACAATTATTTTTGCCTTTGGCATCACTGCAGTTTGTCACATTAATTTGCAAATGATAGTTCAGTGTATACATGACTATGGTTTTTTCTTTTAAATTTCGTAAATCTTAAATGAATGATCTAGATTAAGATGCTAATGCTAATGTTAGAATGAGATGTAATGTTGAGATGACCCATGTTTAAAACAGACAAATGCAATTGATACTGCTATTTTAACAACAGAAGCAAAAAAGGCTTCGAAGTAGCAAGACCAGTCTGACAGCAAACATGATAACTCCTTTCTAAAGGCAAAAAAAAAGGGGGGGGCGGTTCAGGGGCAGTTCCATATCTCCCGTTCTACTGGGCCGATTGACGAAATTCAAATTGCTTTTTTTTTTAGGTCTCGAAAGCGAGACTTAAGATATATATTAGATTTATATATAGAATTGTCCTAACATAGGTATTTTGAAGCAAAATCGGACTTTTTCTGAAATAACATAGCAATTTTTTTTCCATATTTCGAATCCACGACTCAGATTCTGCCTAGATATTAAATTTTATAATTTTTGGTGAGAAATTTATGGAAAAATTTTAAAAGTTATAACGGAATTTGAATTATCTTGAGGCATTTTTTCCATTTTGGGCCAAGAATAGTTCACTCGTCGAACTTCTTTATTTATAGCAACCTATTTTCCTTTCCTTTTTCATTGTTTACGAACGGATAAAAAGTCATTGCTCATACTTTCAAATAATTTTAGTGCGTAAAGCACATTTTGTTATTATCGCTTATAATGAACACGCCATATTTCAAAACGCGCCAAAATGTAAATTTACGTATATCGTAGGAAATTTAGAATAAAATACTAATTTTTTGTAGGTGTGCTTAGAAATACATCTAGTTTAAGATGACGGCAAAAATTTTATAGGTTATAATTCAAAATGTTTTTCGAAAAATGTATGAAAGTTACTTTAAAATACAGATTTTAAAAATAAATCATAAAAAATAGGGGAATTTTATTTGGAATGAACCTAAATTTCGAAATATGAAGAGAAGAATAAAATAAGTTTAATAAAAAAGCAATATTATTAATATATACCAAATTCAATGAATATGGAGGAGCTAAAATTTTGAGAGCTAATTTTTTAAAAGCTACTCGTGTGATTTTTACAAAATTTGGTAGTTTGGCATAATTTGAAACATAAAATTTGAAAATAAATTTGAAATAGAATCGAAATATGGAAAAAAAATTCGCATATCATTTCAGAAATAGTCCCATTTTGGGGCAAAATACCTATATTAGAAGAATGCGATATATAAATCTAATACATATGCTAAGTCGCGGACTCGAGACATGAAAAAGGCAAGTTGAATTTCGTCATTCGGCGCAGAAGTACGGGAGACGTAGAACTGTCCCATTTTTTTCCGCAGTGTATATAGCAATTTATTAATGTTTTAAGCGCAAATCAAATGCTTAACAAATTTTGTAAAATAAAGTCAACTAATATCGTACTTGGACTTCTTGGAGACCATTTTCAAAGAGCCTTTTAATTATCTCTCCAATTTTAAAAACTAGTGATTCTTATTTTACGTACCGGATTTAATATTTTATTTTTTTTAAAGATATTTACTTTAAATAAAATTATTCCTTTTTGCTTTTCCATAAAGTGCTAGATGATGCTGCCGACGAATTCGTTCTCAGTTTTCTGGAGGGCATGCAACACGCTCCTTCACTAAAGGAACATTTAGGAGAGCCTGACAACCTATATGCAGATCAGTAAGTGAATATCTACTATCTGATGTGAACCCCATATGACTTCCTTATACAGCCTGTTAAAGTATACGCATTTCTTACTGCACTTCATCTAAGCGTATTTCCTCGAATTTCATAAGTGATATATTTCTAATTCAATCAATTCAAGTCTTACTTCGTGGTAAGGCAAAAATATATAAAAACTCAATCATCATTAAAAACCTAAAACATCAAATACAGTTCAAAACCGATAAAAAAGACCAATTTTTACAATTAAAGTTTAAGTTTTTTAATTGAAAGAAGCAATTCCGCTAGCGGACAGGAAGACAAAATTTTCGGTGCACAAAATTGAAAGTTAACTTTTGCTCACACTGGGCAAAAAGACATTGAAGTTTGTGCACCAACTGACTTATTTTCCTGTTTTTCTAAGAGCTTCAAATGTAAACAAGTGGCGGCCTCGTTAGGCTTAGCTCCACTTAAACTTTTAAATTGTTGATAATTATGCAAATATTTTATGCCGATTAACTAAAACATACGAATCTTACATAAGAATAACATAAATCACTGTAACAGCTTTAGATATTGTTGCAATAATAATCTTGTACTTTTGAAATAGTTGAATTTG
>KK114705.1:6691-19660 GCA_000611955.2 Stegodyphus mimosarum
GAAGCTTCGTTTTTCGTGCGTCGCTGGTTTAAGGATGAAGTCACGTGCATGAGAAGACCAATGGGAGAGCGTTTCGGATGAAACAGTCTTTTTTGGTTTAAAAAGTGAAGTAAACAACATAAAAAGTTGTAATTCTTCTTTAGGTAACTTAATCTTGATTACATGTATTATGATTTTCCTTAATTTTGTCTTTAGAAGTTAAGAAGATCATGTATTTTTATCCAAGTTCGATTAGTGCAGTCCATGTCACGTGAGTGACGGCGGCCAATCGTGATCTTGGGAGTTTGAAGAATTGATTGGGGCAGAGCGGTCATGTGACCGTTGCCGCGATAGCATATGAATTAAACATAACTTATATACAAATAAGGATGAAAATCTATATACATAATATTTTAGAAAAGAGAATAATCTGGGATAAATGCTTGTATTTTTCTGATTAAAATGATACTATATACAATATATACATTATAAAAACTTCGTCTTGAGAATTTAAAACTACCACTTTGGGTTGTGGTGGATGGTCTTTGGACGCTTGATCTTATGCTCAGTAGTTGGATCATAGTTACATATTTCTTGTATTGTTACATATGGGCTATGTCTCATTTTTTCAAAGAAGTTATGTGAAGTTATTAATATTTGACTTGACAGCGGTGGGATGTCTAAATCGTGTTGTATTTGCTGGTTTCGAACGAACCACGGTGAGTTTGAGATAGCTCTTAAGATTTTGCTTTGAAGAATATCCAATTTTTTCCGTTCAGTTTTCAATCCTATTGACCAGGCAGGTGCTCCGTAAAGTAGAATAGGTCTGATTAGAGAGGTGTACAGGATCTTCTTAATTTTAATACTTAATTTAGATTTTCTTCCGATTATTGGGTAGAGGGCCATAAAAGCTGCATTTCCTTTATTTTGGATGTACTCTATGTGCTCTTTAAAGGTCAGTTTTTTGTCAATATAGATGCCGAGATATTTGTAGGATTCAGCAACAGGAACGGTGACGTTGTTTATTTTAATATCCGTATTTACTCTCATGTATCTTCTATATCTTCGGTATAGCACAGTACAGCATTTGTTTTCGTTTAGGTTTATTTTCCAGTTGGTACACCAATATGAGATGTGATTAACGAAAAGTTGCAAGTTATTTAACGCTAGTTGAGGATTTCGGGATTCTGCTAATATAACCGTATCATCGGCATATTTGAGAACTTTTGAATTGACAGGTTGAGGTAGATCGTTTATGTATAAATTAAAAAGCTTAGGTGAGATAACACTGCCTTAGGCTACGCCACAGAAGCTACGTTTACGATTTGAAAGAGTATCTCCAATTCTTACTTGGAAGGTTCTATTTTTTAGGAAAGATATAATCGTGTGAATGAGGCCGTCAGGGATCCTGAATTTTTGTAGCTTGACAATCAAACCAATGTGCCATACGCGGTCGAAAGCTTTCTCAAAATCTAGAAAGCAAGCTGCTATTGAGTTTTTCTTTTGAAATGCCAGAGAGATGGTTTCAACTAAATTTAGAATTTGGTGAGTGGTGCTGTGTCCACTTCTGAATCCGAATTGATTATTGTCTATTAAGTTATAGTTTTCTAAGTGACTGGTGAGCCGAGAGCAGAGGATCTTTTCATATATTTTGCCCATTGCTGGTAGAAGGCTTATAGGTCTGTAGCTTTTAATATCCTTAGGGTTTTTTCCAGGTTTTAGGATTGAGATTATGATTGCATGTTTCCATGGCTGCGGGAAATAACTTTTTCTAATGCATGCGTTAATGGTATTGGTGATTTTGATGATACCTTTGACTGGTAATGCCTTGAGGGCTTCATTATTGATGTTGTCATATCCTTTAGCTTTCTTTTTTTTGAGATTCTTTATAATTTCTTTGATTTCCTGAGGAGAAGTTGGACTGATGAGATTTCTTGGAGAGGAGGTAATTATTTTTTTGATATTCTTCTAATACATCTATTTCATGGGAAGAATTATTATTTTGTAGAGGTTTAAAGATATTTTCCAGTTCATCTGCCATTAAATTAGCTATTTCTCTTTCAGATTGGTAGGTAGAACCCATGTGATTTATCGCATGTAATTGATTGGATCTTTTACTGTTTAAGGATTTGGCTATTTTCCAAATAGTATTGTGTTGTATATTTATGTTTTCAAGTAGAAATTCCCATTTCTGATTATTATGATCATGGATTTCTTCTTTGACTTTCCTGTTAAGATAATTAAGGTGAGTTTTATCTCTTGGGTGACGAGAGAGTTGCCATCTTTTGCGCGCTCTGTTTCTCTGTTAAATGATTTCTTTTATATGTGAAGGGAGCGAAAGGTGATTTTCAGCTTTGCATTTGTAGGAAGATTCAGTGATTGCATTTTGCATTTTTGAATTTAGGTCTTGGATTTCGTCTTCAATATCAAAAACATGAGGGAAGTGGGTTCTTCCGGCGATGTTTGCCAATTTTTGTGTAAACAGGGTCCAATTAATTTTGGTATTTCTTTTAATTAGTGGCGGGTAGAATCCATAGAAGTCGAAATTTATTGGCAGGTGATCAGAAGATAGGTCATCCTGGACTTCAAGTGTAGGAGAATAAGGGATATTTTTAAGGAGGAGAATGTCGAGAATGTCTCCCACTCCATTGTAGTGGTATCTTGTAGGTGTAGAAGGAGATACAATTTTTAAATCATTAGCTATTAGATAGTTGTATAGAGATATGCCATTGGGATTATTAGTTCTTGAATTCCATGAGGTATGCTTAGCGTTTAAGTCGCCTGCTATGAGCGTAGGATAAGGTGTAGATGTGATTCTATTGAGATCATTCGGATTTAAAGGGTTTGCAGGTGGATTATATACCGAGATGAATAGGAATTCTTCATTGAGTCCGCTGTAGATGATTGCAGCTGTATGTTCTAGATTGCCGGTGGGAGGGAGATTATATTTGGTATATTTTAAATAATTTTTGATAAGGATGGCGGTGCCTCCTCCTCTGCTTTGGGTTCTGTCATTTCTTATAACGTTGTAGCCAGGAATGTTGAACTTATTGCAGTTCCTTAGGTGCGTTTCGTTTATCAACATGATGTCGATCGAGTGTTTATCTAGGTAATTTTTAATTTCATCTTTCTGATTGATGACGCTGTTAGCGTTGAAGAATGCGACTTTTAGGTAGCTTCTGCTGGCTGAGATTACAGTATTATAGTCGGTGAAATTTTTAAAATTCATAGTCTAGAGATGTAAAGTATTCGACTGCTGCCATGGCAACTTCAATTTTATTTATAAGGTTTTTTGCGGATTTAAATTCGTTTAGAAATTCTTTAGCTTTTTGTAGCTGCGTTTTTATCCATTCCATGAAGGAGGGGGGTTCTTTAGCGGTTAAGGCTTCTTTTTTAGATTTTGGCTGATCGGATGGAGCCGGTTGACTGCTGGTGGTTCCCTCTATTTTTTTAAAAGCTTCCAGGTTTCCTTTGGGAGGTCCTGTTTTGCTGGGAAGTGCTGGAAATTCGTTTGCATTTAGGTTAAATTGATTTTCTGCTTGATTGGGAGGGAAGGTATTCGTTTTCTGGGAGATTTCCTTGCTTTGCTTCCTGTTTTGAGTTCCGCTTGGGGGTCTTCTGTTTTGATTTTTTACTAAGTTATTCGGGTGCATTTTGCAGCCCTTATAAGAACTTACGTGGTTTTCACCACATAGGGCACAGCATGCCGGCATTTCTTGTTTATTTTGGGTGCAGGTATAGCCTTCGTGGGGTCCTGCGCATTTCTGACACCTGGGTTTGTAGTTACAGAGTTCCCTTGTGTGCCCATATCTCTGGCATCTGTGACACTGCACAGGGCCAGGCTTGCTTTTATATGTGCATATTAAAACGTCAAGTCCTCTCAGCCTTTTTATATCGAATATTTTCTTCCCCTCAGGGCATGTTTTGGTTTCGGCCAGGAAAAGAGGCAAGTTAATTTTTTTTCCATCTTTAAATTTTTGTATTTGACGTATCTTTATAATAGGTATGTTAAGCCCTTCTATTTCTTTTTTAATTAACTCCATGTCTGATGTGCGTGGGAGTTTTTTAATTATTGCCTTGTACGGTTTTTCACTTTTGATTTTGAAAGTGTGGAATGGCACTCCTTTTTCGGCAAATAATTTCGCTACGGCGCGATAATCGTTTATTTCAAATACACGTATAGTGAGCTGGTCACCTGTTAGATTTCCTTTTACTTTTTGAACGCCCAGAGCTTCGATTTCTTCTTTTAGTCGATCCCAGTTTGAGTTAAAATCAGATAGGATTATTGGAGGTATATGTCCAGCGGTTTTTTTGGGTTCTATGAAGTTTTCGGGGTTATCATTACTTTCAGAGTCCATATTTACTTCATTGTTCAATTCTTGGTATTTATTTTTAAGGGTAGGAGAAGTCGGTTCGGTATTTGAATATGATCTTTTGTGGGTTTTTCGGGGGGATTGGAACCCTTCCTGATCGATATGGAGTTTTTTCTTGGCATTTTTGTCGCTATTGCTTCTAGTTAATTTTGATTGATTAGCTTGAAGTGATTTTTTTGGTGAACATTCTTTTGTGTTTAGAGATGTGGTGATGAAATCACATGCATTTATTTTTGTATCTAAGCTTTTTAATTCGTTTTGAATTATCTCCGATTGGGGAGCTGATTTTAAGGCTTGAAATTCCTTAAGGAATTGATTTTTTAGTGCAGTGACGTTAAGGAAGTTGACTTCCTTTAGGTTGCTGCCTAAATAGGTTACCAATTGGTGACATGCTTTTATTTGATCTTCGGAACACTGTTTAATGAGTTCCTTATTTAGGGAGTCGATATTTCCTTTATCATCCATGCTGCCGATATTAAAATCTGACTAGCAGAAATCAAAAGTGAATATCACTTACCATGTTTCCTGATCCTGGTATCCAAGACTGGGAATCGTGGTAATCCAAAGTAATCCAAGGAATAATCCAAAAGGAAAACGTAGTGAAAGGCCACCCCAAAGCAAGCAAAAAGCAAGAAACAGCGGAGCGCGGGAAATTCCTGACTGGTCTCTAAGAGCTCAGCGCCAGGAATGGAGAGTGTGAACCACCACTGCGTCCTTAGCTAAGGACGGAATGTGTGATTTGTGTTTGCGTAGGCGGGCCGAAGCTCGCCAAAGACTGTTGTCATTGGTCGTTAAGGACTGAATGTAGTTCTCGTATTGTGATTGGAAGAACTGGTCACATGATGCCTTGACTTCATTCTGGAGGGTACGGAGTTGTAATTTCAAACCAGGATTCCTACTTCTTTGCCAAAGTCTCCGTACTTTATTCTTTTCTTTAATTTTGAGTTTAATCTCCGGGGGTAATTTACGAAAATTGGGTCTGAGGGTGGGCTTTGAAACTTCCTTATAAGTTTCTGTTAAAGTGGACGTTAACTGACCAACTGCCGTGTCTATATCATGGCTGGATTTAATTTCAAGGGAGGGTAAAAGTTTACTTTTAAGTTTAAATCGAAAATTGTCCCAATTTGTAGAGACGAGTGCCGGAGAATTTTGATTAAAAATAGTACAATTAAGGTCGATGGTCACAGGGTTGTGATCTGATGATAAACAATTTTCAACAGTCACTTTATAACCAAAAGGAATATTTCTAAAAAGTGCCAAATCAATAAATGAAGGGACACCCTGTGAACCATATCTAGTGGGGGAATCCGGCGCAATAATTTTTATTTGGGCGCACTGAGCCCATTTTAGGAGGTCACGACCAGCAGGGTTCGATCTACGACAACGCCAATGCTGATGGTGACAATTTAAATCACCAGCTATGATTAGATTATTAGAAATACTGAGCAACTTGTTAAAATCTACCACAGGCAATTTTCCACCTGGTGGGAGATAGGCAGAGATCAACACTAGGGAGGGTGAATTTTGAATAAAAATTTCAATAATCGTTGCCTCGAGTTTGCTCATACTCGGTGTGTCAATTCTCCTATGAGGTATATGATTTTTAATATAGACACAAGTGCCACCATGATAAATATCACGAATATCAGAAGCTTGTCTGTCATTTTTATATAATACATAATTTGCAAGCTTGGGCGCTCTCCCTGGCTGGAGTTTGGTCTCTTGGACAAAAATGATATCAAAATCCTTCTCTTCTACATAATCTCTAAACTCATGGAATTTTGAAAGAATGCCATTTGCATTCCAGGTGCATAGTTTGAGGTTTTTCAATCCCTTCAAAGTATTGAATTTTAATGACTGGGGTTTTCAGAGAATTGGAGAGTGATATAGCTCTCGAAAATATAGTACGCTGCGTCAGCACCAGATGGAGCCACTCTGAGCTGAGGCAAAGCATTTTTGAATGCCAAAAGTAATCTGCTCTGGTCAATACCAGGCTGGTTAGAAATTTGGATAACTGCCAAAAGGATTTCGGTACAATTTAGAGTCGAATTTGCTCCTAAGGGGACCGATAAATTTGGAAAAATTTGGGGAGCAGCCTGTTGCATACCCGTAAGGGCAGCGGAGAAAGAAACTCCGGGGCGAATATTACTTGCACTGGGTGTGGCTGCAGCCGGCAGTGTTGGAAACTGTGTGTTGTTCTTAAGATTAATGTTGTTTGCGTTAACAACGGTCTGACCGGATTTGGTACTTGGTTTCGAAGATTGACGATTTTTTGATCCAGGAAACCTCGGGCAGGAGCGCCAGTTGGCCGCGTGATCCCCGGAACAGTTGGCGCACTTGTTTGGTTGGTCGTAGGGCTTGGGACAGTCTTTTGCTTGATGAGGGCCAGCACATCTTACACATTTTCTCGGTAGAGTACAAACTTCGGAAGAATGAAAAAACCCCTGACAACGCCAGCATTGGGAGGGGCCTTTCTGTCCTTTAAAATGCTCAAACGCTACTTCAGTCCCGAGCAGTTCCGTAATGCTGTAAATCTCCTCTGCTTTTAGGCTGTTGTAAATTTGGAGATAGAAAAGAGGCATTGGCATTTTCGTCTTCCAGCGTTTTAGTTGTGAAATTTTGTGGATCTTGAAACCAAGCACTTCAACCGCAGTCTGTACAACGTTGATTGGTGTGCTGGAGGGTAATCCCCTAATGACAACTTTCAGTGGTCTGTCTGATTTAAGAGTGTGAGATTTAAATTCAATGTTATTTTCAGTTAAAAATCTCACAACTGTTCGGTAATCTGTTTCGTTGCTAGTGAGTAGTTTAAGACTGACTGACTGACTGAAACCAGTATCGCCAGAATACAGCGTAACGCCGTGTCTCTGGCTCAATCAAATTGCCATGATGGCACATCACGATAAGTCGGTCCTAAAGTTCTGAAGAGACGTTCAAAGGTAGGCAAAAGGGGGCCAACGTAAAGGCAGATACCAAGTAACGATCATGGACAGTTTGAGGAAAATGTAATACATCATTTCATACAATAATACATATGTAATATAAGTAAATAAATACATAAATATACAAAAATACATATTTTATTGAATATATGGGCATACAATACAATTAAATGAAATTAATATAATAAGTGCAATACAATAAGTACAATACATGACAATAAATAATACTAATAATTAGGAATGGAGAAAAATTACGATGAATACGCATAAAGAGTCTGATCGTGATTTAAGATGCGAATTACGTGGGGAAATTTGTATCGCGGGTGAGGTGAGCCGCGAAGGGTCTTAGATCTTCGTCGCCTGACAACGGTAAATAATTAAAGACATTTAGCATTATCATGTGTTCACAGAGCAGGGCCTTCTTGTAAAAATTTCTATTAAGCTTGTGCAAAAATTCGCTAAGAGTGGGGAGTTGTAGGTCATGGTGCAGAGTATTATTGCTCACGTATCTGTGAGCGTTAGTCATGGCTCTCAGAACTTTATTTTGGACTATTTGAAGTTTATTTAAATCCTTTTCTTTTATAGCTGACCAAGAGGGTGCAGCGTATGTAAGTATTGGTCTGACAGTCGTGAGGTAGTTGGCTTTCTTGACCTGCGGTACGATGTCACCAAAAATTTTAATGCGTTCATTCACTGGGGTTTTTCTTTTCTTTCTTCGGATAATTATGAGATTAGACTTTTTTGTGTTTATTGAAATTCTCCAGTCTTGGCACCAATTCTCGATAGCTGGAATTTGCTCCTGTAGTTTCTTTATGGCATGATTGGCACTAGCGGACTTAACGGCCAAGGCCGTGTCGTCCGCGTAGCACCCTAGAAAGTAATTTATGTTTGCATGTTCTTTGGGGAAATCTGCTACAAATATTAGATATAATATAGGGCCAAGGATGGACCCCTGGGGGACCCCGGCGTTTATTCTTCTTGCTGTGGAGAGTTCTTTCCCGATTGAGACTGTAAATGTCCGATTAGAAATAAATGAAATAATCAGTAGGATCAATTCCCTATCAATGTTGAAGTTGATCAATTTATAGATGAGCCCCTCATGCCAGACGCGGTCGAAAGCTTTCGCCACGTCTAGCATGAGGAGAGCAACATTTTGACGTTTGTGAAGGGCATCACCGCAAAATTCTGTGAGCCTAACTAATTGTTTGGTGGTGGAGAGGTGCTGTCGAAATCCGAATTGCTCCGGTGGTAATGTGGTCAGATACTGCCGAAGCCTGGTGAGTATAATTCGTTCAAATAATTTCCCAAAACCTGCAAGCAGGCTTATGGGTCTGTACCCATCTGGTTTTGTCAGGTTCTTCCCCGGCTTGGGTAATAGAATCACTTTAGCATGCCTCTATGCAATGGGGAAATAGCTAGAACTTAAGCATGCGTTGAATAAGCTTGTGCATTTATTAACACAATTATCCGGTAGGTTCTTAATAGCTGCGTTGCTAATTTTATCATATCCGGGTGCTTTTCTAATATGCAATTTTTTAATGAATTCTTTGACTTCTAATGGCGTGGTAAATTTTGCTAAATTCTTTGCCGTGGGGGCATTGAGCCAATCTTTAACGAAGTAACAGATATCATATGTTAATTTAACATTTCTGGGTTCTTTATTAGGCATGAACTGCTCTTCTAAATGCTTGGCGAAAATTTCTGCTTTATCTTTGTCTGAGATCGCTATGGAATCATCCGAATAGATAGGTCTGTTTACGCAGGGTTTTCTTTTAAGTGTTTTAACTAACCGCCAGATGGAGCCATCTGTCGGGCTTAAGTTCAGTAATTTATCTTCCCACACGGAGTTGCGGTACTCGGTGATCTTCTTTTTAATTAGCCTGTTTAATTTATTCCAATCTTTCTTAATATTAGGACTCCAGGTAATGTGCCATCTCTTTCGTAGCATGTTTCTCTCTTTAATGAGCTCCCTTATGTTCTTGGGTAGGAAATGCTCAAATTTTTCTTTTTCTATAAATTTTGAGGCGCTGTCAATGGCCAAATTAATTCTTTTTGTGAGATTTTCGACAGCATCATCTATGTCATTAGTAGTTTTTAATGAATTTAAATTTGGCGGATTAATTTGGAGGCTGTCTTTGTAGAGGTTCCAGTCGGTGAGTCTGATTTTTTCATTAGTTTTGTCTCTTGCTACCCCGAGTGTAATAAGTATTGGTAAGTGGTCAGAAGATAATTCTTGCATGACCTCAATGGTCATAGGAAATGACGTGTTGGTCATAAGTAAATCTAGAATGTCTGCCCTACGTGGGTCAGCTGGCCTGTATGTATATTCTCCAGGGATTTCTATTGCCACTGGGTAATTATTGATAAAATCGTAAAGAATCTTTCCATTATTATTAGTTTGCCTACATCCCCACTCTTTATTCCTAGCGTTCAAGTCGCCCGCTACAATAAACTGGTTATTACTTGCACACATGTCTTTTAAAATGTCTTCCGTGAGTTGTGCACAGGGTGCATTGTAGACAGCTGTGAAATAAATATTTCCTAAAAACGGCAGAATTACGGATGCAGTAACTCTTTCGTGTGAGTTTAATCTTTTATCCGAGATAAGGCATGACTGTAGAGAATTGTGGACATATATTGCGGCTCCCCCACCCTTGTGGCTGAGTCGGTCGCATCTGTATACTTTATAATTGCTTATGCGTATATTTTTGCATGGCGTTGCGCATGTTTCTGTAATAATTGCTATATCTACCTCATGTGAGGTGAGAAAATTCTGGAGTTCGGTTATTTTTGATAGAATGCTGTGAGCATTCCAGATAACTGCTCTGGTGTATCTATTTGTTGGATTAATTCTGGCCATTATGGTC
Source organism: Stegodyphus mimosarum (assembly GCA_000611955.2). NCBI lineage: Eukaryota > Metazoa > Arthropoda > Arachnida > Araneae > Eresidae > Stegodyphus > Stegodyphus mimosarum. Next base: position 16,853 of record KK114705.1, read on the forward strand.
TCCGGAATTTAAGGCTGCATCATTTGTGTTTTTGTTCTGTTTGGATTGTGTTGGGAGTAAAAAGCCTGCGCTTTTAATTACACTTACTAGTTCCGCCAGATCGGCAAAAACTTTTCGTGCTTGTGCTATTTGCTCTGTATATAAGCCAGTTGATAGGGCTTGAGCGAAGCTCTTGTTTTGTACAACTCTGCTGGGGAATGTTTTTGTGGTTTCTGCCTTCTTCTTAGGGAATTTACTGCAACCTCGGAAATTCGAGGTATGTTCCTCAAGACAGTTCACACACTTAGGAGGTATATCCTTATCTTTATTGGGGCATTCGTATGAAAGATGATCACCCGCACATCGTACACATTTTGGGGAGTAAAAGCATCCCGTTTGGGTATGATGGAACCCCTGACAACGATAACATTGTAGAGGTCCCACCCTACCCTTATAGTCTTCAATTTTAACTCCTAATCCTCCTAAGTGGGTGATATTATGAATGGTCTTTGATTTTTCATTTCTTGGCAGAGAAACCAAGAAGAGAGGCAAATTAACTGTTTCACCGTTACGTCTTCTTGTCATTTGTTTGACAGAGCTGACTATGATGTTGTTTGCGGCTAAGTCTTCGATAATTTCCTTAGTATCAGTGTCTCTCATTAACCCTCTAATTACCACCTTAATGTCCCTATCCTGTGGTAATAGAAATGAAAAGTGTTCGACGTTTGCAGCTCTGAGGAGCCGAACGCAAACTCTGTAGTCGTCAGTGTTCTTGGGGTAAATTTTAACACCCTTGTTCGTGTTTGTGGCATGTACGTCTATATTTCTTTGTATGAAAGTTTGTCGTAAATTGCACCAAACCTGCCAATTTACTTTCACAGTGATTGGTGGGATTCTCTGTTTTTGAATAAATTCGGGTTCAGTAACTGAATTATTATTTTCAGCAGCTGGGGTAGTGTCCATTTCGTCATTATTATTGCCAGGAACTGTACTTACCTTTTTAGTGGTAGGGGTCGGGTCACTATCGTTATTGCTTTGCGCAATTTCTTTAGTATTTTGTTTTTCCTTAACAATATTTTTATTTTGCATGCTTACCTTATTTTTGTCTTCCTCACTTCTGTTTTCCTTCCGTGGTGGTAAGGGAGGGAATTTTTCTGTGTTAGTAGCATTAGCGTCATGTTTTAATTTTTTGTTGGGCGGCTTAGCTACCCGAGTTCGGGTAGTTTGGTCTCCTCGTCGTTTAGTGTAAAATTCCTCGTCCGAGCTGGTGTCATGGTCTAGCGGGGTTTCCTTTTCCGTAGCGCTATCCGTGTCCTCTATATTAATTGGACTTCTGGATCGCTCGTTATCGCTAGTTTTAGCATTCAAGTCCTTATCCGTGGTTTTATCCAGTTTAGCATCCCGTGTTTTATTTTCTATCCTACCTGTGTTCGCAGCATGCGCATTTAAACAGGTTAGCATTTTTACATAAAAATTGTAATCATTTTCCTTTTGGATTGAAAGCTCTCCGTTATCACAGCGTTCAATTTCCAATTCCTCAATTAATTGCTCAAATACTACTCGTATTCTGTCCATGATCGTGTAATCCGAAATCAAATCGCAGCGCCCAAAAAATCGCAACTTACGCCCCGCAACCAGGCCCGCACGAAGGCGTCCTGGCAGGCAGATGAGTAAGTGGAAGCTTATAAGGCTCCTGACAATCCCCTGACAGGGAAAGCTTGGGAGTAACTATATAAGCTAAAAATCCAGCGCAATATTAAAATTAAATCAGTTAATTAGCCGTTTACAAACCAGCAATCAGGCGTGTTGGCAAGATACGCGCTAGCACTAAATTAATCTAACGTCCAAAATTTATCTCTTAAACTAGAAATAAATATAAATTAACTTAACTGTATCAAGACAGTTATCATCTACTAACCATACAGCATTAATAAATGCTTTTGTGGCAATAATCATTAAAAAGACAGTACGTTATAAACGCTCATCGACGAAAATGGCGAAACACGTGGCGTGTTCACTCTAGCGTTAACACGGATCGGTGGCACTTGCACCCTTCACCTGTGAAGGCAACCCTCCGAATGAGTAGTTTAAGGAATTCAATGTCTTGTTTAGACTGTATTGTGGGTGCGTGTCGGCAAAAAAATTACCTGACAGAAAGTTTTATGGTCGCCTTAGTGGCGAATTTCTGAAGATAGAACCAGCCACACCCGATGATCATCGTGCGTTAAGCACTTTTTTCTTGGACAACAGTATAGAACATTATGTAGTTAACCCGAGGCATAAAAAGCCCGTGAAAATACTCCTAAGGGGTCTCCCCATTGACTCAAATGTCAAAATAATTCAAAACTTCATTCATTCTCCCTGAGGAGCAATACGGATTTCGACAATCTTGACGTGCTTTTAGTCCAAGAGACTCATTTAACCCCAGGGAGATCTCCCAAAATTTGGAATTATGACATGTACTCGACTGACAGGGTGTCATATGCAAGAAATGCAAGTGGTGGCACCTGTATCTATGTGAAAAATTCGATTAAACATCACTTGATACCTACCCCAGATTTAAATGTTTTGGATGCAACAATTATCAAAATTTTCCTCCAAAATTCTCCCCCACTAACACTCATTTCGGCGTACTTACCTCCACTCTCAGCTGCACGTGGAAGAAGTACCTTTCCTGTCAGTGAACAGTGATTTTAAATTATTATCAATATCAAATCACCTTATTATTGCTGGTGATCTAAATTCACGTCATACCGCTTGGTTTTGCCCTAACAGGAACAGGTATGGCATTAGTCTAAATTCATGGTGCCAGAGTAACCATGTACTACA
>KK114706.1:0-22708 GCA_000611955.2 Stegodyphus mimosarum
AAAAAAAAAAAAAAAAAAAACTCCAGTTTGATGTTGCTATTGAGAAACTGCATTTGAAAGCTGAAATAACATAGCTAGATACCAAAAACACTTTAAAAGAATTAACAAAACAAGAAACTGGATACTGAATAAAAATGGCCAGTTATGCCATTTTCCAGCTTCATTTATAATGAGTTTTATTTAATTAAAGCTGAGAGCACTAGGCTATAATGAAAGGACATGGATAACGAAAATATTGATTAGAGAAAATAAAGGAATGCAAATTTTTTAAAAAGCAATTTAGAAGGTACTTTTTATTCAACAGGCTACTTGAGTTATTTAAACAAACAAAGTAGCTTAATAAAATATTTAAAAGAGGAGAAAATCTTCACCATTACCATTTAATAATATTCAAGTAACTGCAAATTCAAACATTATTATAGCAAAGCATTCAAGATTACCTATCTTAATATGCTTCCTTCGAAATTAAAAACTATTGAATACATATATTACAAAGAAAACTACAAAAACCTAATACAAACAAACTACTCAATCATATGGAAATGAACTAAACAAACTATTAATATTCAGCAGTTTTATTCAGCTGGCCACTATTGATGTTTCTTAAATGACAAATGAAGTGTGTTTTCATCAAGAAAAATTCACACTGAATATCCAATGACACTGTTATGAACATGACTTAACTATACCTTTTTTGTTACTCTGCCACATTTGCTATAAATATTCAAGAAGTTACATAAAAATTTATATAGAAATAGAGAAAGAATTAATGTGCCCATATTAATTAAATAAATATAGGCTACAAACACACATATAAGCAGATCCATGGCAAATCTAAACTGAAAGTATGGCTCAAACATAATGAAATGATTTAAATATATAAATTTATACAAACATATCCAACATGATGAATGAGAATTACATCTGAACTTTTTTTAGTGTACCTTCTTAGTGAAAATTTTTTAGTGTAGATCTAATGAAAAAATAAGATGAAACGATATTATCATGGTTAAATATAAAAGTTCATTATATTTATCCCTATAACAGAAAATTAAAAGAATTTGACAATCAAGCACAGATATTTACTTTACATATTAATAAATATTAATTGCTGACAAATGTTACAACAGTAACTGCTACAACCAGGATGGAAAAAAGGGCTACAGCCATTCAAATCATCAATGCATTCTAATATAAAATTAGTAAGTAAAATATTTTCCAATACACATTACTATTATCAAATAAAAAGGAAAGGGAAAATTGACAGTTCTGTTCAGCAATTAAAGTTAATTATGTTTATAATATATTTCAAATATAAAAATGAAACTTAGAAAAATCCGAGAAGGAAAAACAGTGACAATGTACAGTTTGACAAAATTTAAAATATTCAATTTTGAGCATGCATGAAAACAATAGCAAGAGTTGTACACATAAAAGGAAAATCTAAAATGTAATGTGTGGAAACATCAATTTCCCAAAACAGAACATCTCACTCTGCATTAAAAGGAAATTTTCTAAAATTGCATATTTATGAAAAAACTGCCTAGTAACACAAAAGAACAATAAATTATGATTTAGAGAATTAGAAGTGGGAAAAATAATTCTGATGCATACAAGGACTGGCTCTACCAACAATGCAAAATGTGTGTTTGCAAAGGATGAGACTTTCAAGGCAGCAAAACTGGCCTCTATACAAATCCACATAGCTAACTAGCAAGGGGGCAGCAAGATATGCAGCTGCATAAGACAGCAAAAATTAGTACTAAATTAGGCAGTTTTCCAAACTACTGCACCTGGAGCAAATCAGGCATAATACAGCCACAATAAATAGGATTTTAGAGGTGTGTATTAGATTTTACCGATTTGTCTCCAAAAATTAATAAGAAATACAATTTTTATTACTCAAACAGATTACCGACAACGTCATTTTTAAAACAAAATGTCACATAGTAAATTATTACAAATTTAATAATTCCCCTTCAAAAGAAAAAAATTGCAGACATTAGCATAAATACCAAGCAGTTCCTGATAAGTTAATACGGAAGGAAAGGAAAACAAATCTTCCAAACACTACAATAAAATCAAATAAAATTCACAAGAAAGGTGTTTTAAAGAATTTTCGACCATTCTCCTTCTTAACAGAAGGCAACCGTTTAGAACATCTAAAAGTTTAATCAAATACTTCCTTTAATTAAAATATGGAAAATAAGCTCAGTCATTCTTCTTATAAAAAGTACAGTTTACTTCAACAAACTATCAATGAAGATATACTATACAGCATTGCTTTAGTGAAATTATTTGCATTTGAAAGCTGAAAAGTTATTTAAAACTAAGCTTGGTGGCACAAACAGCTCTTAGAGAGCCACGGCCGGCAGTGCCCTGATATCTGCTTTCTAGACCGTAGGCTTCGGGGTGCTTGTGCATTATAAACAATCCTTGTGTTAGAAACAAAGTGAAAATGCAAAGAAAAACTTGAGGGAAATTCAACAGTGATTTTTTCTTCTCCCTTTTTTCTCCTCCCCTGCCAAGGAAGTTGTAAATTTAAAAGATAGAAGAAAACATATGCATAACATATTTCTAAATGTGATTAATTAATAGAAGAAGCTTAATAATTGCCAACAGTATAAAATTCAAACACAAATAACTTTGAATTACTGAACAGAATAAAAAGTGGGAATACTGGGATTATATTAAAATCATGTTTATATCCTTCATACACCTTGTGAAAAAGAGTGTGATAAGATAATATATGTAAAAGCATCACACTCCACTAGTTCCCTTACCGGGAAGTCAATGAGGTTCGAAAAAATGACCTTTAAAGCCCTATCAACAGCTTCACAACCACGAAAAGATGTAAGAAGGTCTTTTTATCTTATCCCTTCCATCATCAATTGAGCCTCCACAGCTGGTTCACATATTTCCATACTAATTTTTTAGCTGAAAAATTTGCATATGCAATTAGCCACACAGTAGGTTTAAAAAATAATCTTTAAATGTTTACCTAATACCACTTCATCGGATTTCAATACAATGGATACTAAATAAATGCAAAATCATAAATATAAAAAAAAGAAATCACCTTTTAAATAAAATGCACAAACTATCTGTATCTACCTCAGATTCTTTTATCCCGCAATACTTTGCACAGAACTAACAAGTCTTTGTTAAATGTTTAAATGTAACATTTTACATAAGCTTCTTTCATCTCTTTCTTCTATAAAACTTCTTTAAGCTTTTTCAAACAATATGATTCACATTTTCCTTAACATAAAATTCTATTCCTTTGCACTTTAGAATTAAATTCATATATTTTCAGCTTTACTTTTTCCTTTCGGAATGATTTATTTCCATGGTAAAAAGGGATACTTTGTATTTCATAAAAGCTGATAAAATTTTTGAGTGAACAATTCACACATTACATATTTCATATGCTTCATGTATTTATATTACAGAAGATACTGTAAAGTTAAAAAAATAGTTAACATTTTTATTACCAGCCGGAAAAAGAACACAAATTTATGCAAAATATTTTATTCTTCCATTCATATTCCTTGAGCAAAGGCATATTAAAAAATATTTTATTGGTCCAATAAGGCCTCATTTACTTAAGACTGTTCTTGCATTCAGATTTAAATTATTACATGCTTGTTAGGAATCTGGTTTTCAGAATGCATAGAAAGGATGATAAATACTTCTGACTACTTAGTCATTAACAAAACTCAACTGCAGCCTGAGAAGTTTGGAATTAAATTTCCAGATCAAAGCTTATCTTCACAAGTCATCTGAATTCTCATATATTACAATATCTTCAACATGAAAATCTTATTTTTATTAAAAAGCAAATAATGCAATCTGTATTCTCATTACATAATTAACAAATTTAACATTTACACTGCTTTCAGTATGGAAATCTTATGTTTTCAACTCAGAAAACAAATACAATTTGAATTATTACTAAATAAATAACAAACTTGATATATTTCTATCAAGAGCAAATCTTTGAGAATGGCATTAAAAATGACAGGAAAGAAACAACCTTGCCACTGATTGAATTCAAGCTCTATCAGCAATATTACTGTACTGTTATGTTGTTAAGTTGAAGATTAAGGAATAAATGACTTTTCTTTTTGAAAGTTCTTATAATCCAAATAACACAGGTGATACATTTAAAGCAATGATTTCATGCTGTTTAAAAGACATTATTTATTTAGAGAATTGGAGATGGGACTATTCATCATGCAAATTCAGTATGAATGTACTATTTTTTTAACTTGGAAAAACTTCCTTTTCTTTTTAGCACTTCTCTTGCTAAAGAATTTCCCATAAGACATTGATGTTTGAATTTGCAATGTCAAAGCTAGTTAAAATATTTTAAAATTAAATATAAAACATAACCAAGTATTTAGACTTCCAAAACAAAATATGATGTTTCTTCAATTTCACTGTACAAACCTGTTCAAATATATTTCCTATCCTAATAAAATCCAACAGTTCCTTTGTTTAACTATGAAAACATTCACATTTGGAGGAAATCTTCATTCTTACTTATTATATTTATTTTTCAGGATATTCACTTGATTTTTCAGCAAATACTTTTATAACAGTGAAATTCTTCTTTACAAGCTTCTACTTCCTTGAACAATCAATAGAAATGTCTGCACCATTTTAAAATTATATGTTAAAACTCTACATAATTGGAGGAGAAAATATAAACACTTATCCATGAAAATAGAAGGGAAAATATGTTTAAAATCTTCTCTGTTCCTTAATTTTTTTTAGCAACACTTGAAAGCTTGAATGGTAAATGGTAGCTTTAAAGGCTTTATCTAAATTACTCATAGTTCAGTCTGCTACCTTTTTACTTCAAATTACAAGACGTTTATAAAACATGCTTGAGCTAACATTTATTAAATGATTAAAAAAATCATACTTCTCTAGGATGGCTGGCTATCATTGTTTTATTTTCTAATAAAAAGGAAAAATTAAAATTTCTCAGAAATTTTATAATGAAATAATTCATTTACCAAATGATTTCATAAATCAATGAAGTAAAAGACACAATTTTAATAAAAGCCATATTTTAAAACTTATTTAGAAAATTATAATTAATCAGCGAGCACTCGCTAATGAATCCACTATATGAACCAAAATTTTTACATACTTTGGAAGAATGACCCCCATTTGAATAAACTAGTCACAAGTCTCAATGTTAAATTGCTGAACAAGAAACAAGTGTTCTGCTGAAAGAATGTTGCTTAAACTTCCTATAAAAATTCCACATATTATACAGTTTTAAGAAAACATGACGGTAACTGAAGCTTTCATTCTTCTGCATATATCTACGAAACCTTTTTTTATTCAATAATTTTAGTATAGTTGACCTTTCTTGAATTAAAAAAAGGTCAAACTTTTAATTATTTCTTTTAAGTGTAGTATAAAAAATGATTAAACAAAGTAGGCAATTTCTGTATTTGGTATTTTATACAGCCTAACAGAACAATGCAGGAAATCATCTGCTCAGGTTTACTGCATAAATAATAATGGCGATTAACATCCAGAAGGATATATGGATGTTTCTGGAAGAAAAAAAAAAAAATTTTTAGTCAGTTAATTACAGCATAACATAAAACAACTGCTTTGGATGATGAGCTTATATGCACTTTCCAGAAGAAAGAAGGAAAAAAAAAGGGGGTTTGCACTTGTTATTGTATTAAAAAACACTACCATCTAGTACAGCATGACAGAAATACAGCATTAACACTTCATTTGTTTTTTCAAAAAAGTTCTCAAAAGTTTGGTAATAGAAAAGGGTCATAAGACCCTCAAATTTCAATTCCCCAAGTGTCCTTTATGTAAAACTGGCACAGGCATGGAAGAAGTTGCATCATCACAATTTGTATTATGATCAATAACAGGTGCATTACTATTCAACCATAAGTATACATAAAGCTTGTCCATGTAGAATAGTGCAAGGGTATGGGATAAGTAAACCAAAAACATGAATATCAAAGGCCTTTTGCAGGGAAACTAACTTTAGGTTTGGTTAATCAATTACACCGAGCACATAAGGATTATCTGCTTTAGAAGAGGATTGCCTTTATGGAGAACTTTCTAAGGGAAACTGGTTTATACTTACATTACACATTGGCCAAAAAAAAAAATTCCATGCAGACAACCAACCAGTCATCAAGATCTAACCCAGGTTAAACTACTAGTGTTTAACCATCCCAACTCAGCCACTGGTTAGCTGAAATTAACTTCGAACAAAACTGTTTATTACAATTCAGAAGTTTGAATAACTTGTTCTCATTTGCATTAAATAAAGAAAAGAAACTTCATGCTTCTATGTATCAGTAGTGTGACTGAAAACGAGCTAAAAATACCAAATGATTTTACCTACATGACAAATTTCTAAAATGAGGAAAACTATGTAAAAGTTTTCCTAACAAACTAAAATTCTACTTGTTTCTCTAACTTTTGAATAAAATAATTAGTTTCAATATAATAACTAACATCAAAGATCAAATGTGTTGATAAAGATAAACTGATCATAGCCAGGTTTAAAGTGGATATAGTGCAGAAGCATGAACTATCAGTTAAAACATCACACCATCTGACTTTCAAACAAAATTAAAATATGCATCAAAAGTATTTTCAATTAAGCCACAGAAACTGATAAATCTGGCATTACAACTTATCTGAATATTTAAAGAAAAATAACAAACAGCATATATACAAAAGTAATTCTGATTTTAATTTTAAATTAATTTAAAATAACTTTAACCTATAATACATGATGACAATTTTTAATTGATATACTACTAATTTTATTCTTTTAATAAATTAAAATTTTTGAAAATTATTATTTCCTGACAAACAGTCCAAACAATACATTAGAAAAATTCTTCCTTATAGCTCCAACTAAAAATACTTTTGATAACAAAAGTTCTGAAAAATATTTGAAAAGTAAAACGACACACAAAAACAAAATATTAAACTTACTTTGAATAAGAAATAAAACTAAAAAATTTTAAATTCAAAGAGCAAATCTAACTTTAAATCTATACCAAAAATACAAAATCAAACTATCATATTTTTTATATTAATACTTACCATTTTGAAACTATTGAATAATTCTGAACAATTTAATACCATACAATGCAATGTGAAACTAAAAGTACATAATTGCTGAATTTTTTTTAATAACTTCGACTTTAAGTCGCATAATGATACTGAGCATTGATAATGAATAACAAACATTATTAAGTATAATTCAGATAAAAGTTTAACACATTCATTCTCACCTCAGTGTTTTGCTCTAAATTATTTAGAACTGCACTTGAACATTTAAATCATTTTTTAAAACAGAGCTGCATTGGGATATGCAATTTTACTTTCAAATATAATTGACATTAAAAAGAAAATTTAGATTTTTTTTTTAATTGGTGAATTTGTTAGAGAATTTATGATATTCTTTAGTAATACTTTTAAAGGTTTATACAAAAAATATGTTTTCATCACATGAAATATTTTAATTATTTTCTCCAATAATAAAATGCAATTATTTTTTTAAGCTACCTTATACTAACACAGATTATCAATAGAATTATACTGATTTTTAAGGGTGATTTTAATTCTTTAAGGACAAAAATTTTAGAAAATTTCTTTGCTTCTTAAGAAGGAGCTATGCTAGACAGAATTCATAATGAACAGTATTATTAAGAATTTACAATAATCTAAGGTTGCTTTGCCCAAATTTTTATCTTAAATTTGAATGTTTCTCTTTCATTTACACTGTTATGCATTTGGATGTAGAATGACAAAAATTAAAACCTGTTAGGGAACGAGCAGGCTACTTATCTCACAAATAACAAAAATATTGCAAGCATATTTGTAATGAAATATGGGGAGCATATCCAAATAAAGTTCAAAGTGATTAGCAAACATGTGAAATATGTGTACTTTATTTAAAATATGGTAAATGCCCAATAGGTTTTCAAATCTTGTATTTCCTTTTATAAATTTTATACAGTACTTTATGGACAAGAACAAATTAAGTACATAAATATTTACGTTCCATCTGCAAACAATATTTCTATCAGTCTGACAATATTTAATTTATTTTAAAAAGGTCTTTCAACTATGAGCAGATGGCTAATCACATTACCTGTCCACGGATTTGGATGTCCTTGTGGATGGTATCTTAACATATATTGATCCATATTTATATTATGGTGCTATACCTAACCCCCCCCCCAAAAAGGAAAATTAACACAGAAAGTCAAAAGCAACCAGCAGGGATATGATCCAGACAAATTAATAAAGCTTGATTTACAAGTTAAGCCATTTGGTAATATAAATATAAAAAATAAACCAATATTAGTGAGAGAGGCATGACAATTTAGAACTCAACAGATTAAATATTCAAAACAATTTTGAAAAAGAAAGATAGCTATTGTAAATAAAAAAAAGCATTAAATTATTATGAAAATAACAATAAATTCAAATATATTACTGATTTCTGAGTTAGCTGAAAGTGAGAATGAATTGTGTATATTTTACCCTGTGATAAATATAAACAATCATCATTTTAGAGATAACTATTATCCAAGGAAAATATTCATTTTAGAAGATGAAACTTAAAATTAAGAGCTTAAATTCTAAAAATTCCAGTTCTGAATTACTTGATAAATTATATATGCATTATTGTAAAAGATATTTCAACATATATACACGCACACTCCATCAAAAAAATTTATGCTCCTAGAAAAATCAGTTATGATGAAACAAAGCTAAACACAATAATAAACCCATTTATTGAGCAAACAGGAACTCAGAAATTGGACCTTTAAGCACATTAAATGCCTTAAATCACATCTTTCATTAAGATGAATACAAATCTACATTTCAACTATTAGGATTATTAGGATGGTAATAATTACTTCTGATGCACACAGATATTTGAACAGGCATAATCTTATAAAAGCATCAGATGCTGTGTTGTAGAATTTGTTGTCAAATAATCTGTAACTACTTGACAAATTTATATACACTGTGAAAATGTCTCTAATCAATTTCCTAACAAACACATGCAATTCAAGAAAGTTCTGGAAATCTGATAAACCGAAGTAGAATATGATACAATCTCCTGAAAATTCAAAAAATTGGAGATTGACAGACAGAACAGCTTTAACAATACACAGAATAATAAGTCACAGAATATCCTAGACATATTACTAGATGTATTCTAGACATAATGCCGGAAGTTCTGTGGCAGGTTAATAATAATGACTAGAGATCCTGCACATGGTTCTTTAATTGGTATCACTAAATATGATGGGCATATGCTAATCCACAATGGCCATGCTTCCTTCTGACATGAATTTTAGAGTCATTCAAGGAAAAATAAAATATAAGATTCATCACTAATCATGAGAACTTCAATTAGCAATATTCAAAGCTGCATGCACGACCACCACCAGAAAATGCTAATTATGCCCAGCAGTTAATGAGAGATATTGTACATGTACTGAAAATGATACGGAATCCAACTTCACCAACTCTCTGCAACACTGCTCTGTGAGAATATATACCCATAATTTATTCAGAATGATGGACATTTAAAGCTGCTTGAAGATTTAAATATCTCTCAATATTGTTCAATCTCAGTAAGCAGTAGTCAAACTAAGTCTGCCATTACTCCTTAAAACAGATATAGTCACTCTGTTAGAACTACATCCTCCATCTGCCTCATCACTCTAATCAATGTGCTGGGCTAATTCATTTATGTGAGGACTTCCCCGAAGATTAACGTGACCTTCACTGAACTTGTGCAACTTAACTGCAAGATCAAATATATCTTCAGGGTTTTATTGTTTGCAAAAAAGCAATATACCTTATGTATGTATTGGAGCATGCATTTCTCATATACTACAGACTCATCATTTGCACATTTCTTACTACTCTGTATTTAGCTAAGAAGTTTTAGCATGTTAAGCTTCATGACTGTTGAGCAATTCTTCTAGAAGCATAGATTTTTTTTACACACAGTGCATAAAAAATCAGCAAGCATTTATGGCTGCATCAATGCTAAAACGCACAAATAATAAAAACAAGTATTAGCATTTGAAATTCTGTTCTAAAGGGTAACGCTTAAAGATAGTATGTATTATATTTCTTTACTTAATGTTAAATACAGTTAACTGTATTTTTTATTAAGATTTCAATTTTTTTAATTAAAACCTTTTATACTTGGTATCAATTTATTTTTGAAAAAATAAATTTTTATTGATTTCCATTTGAATAGCTCTCTGCAAACAATTTATTTAATCTTTTCAGGATCACAGTTCCACATTTATTTATTTATTATTTCTTTCGCACTTTCGATAGTAAAAACTTTTTTTGTCTATTTTTTTTTTCAGAGGAAAGTAAATGAATGAGGAATATATTACAATCTACACCCAAGACAGGAAAGATAGGATGATTTATTATTGACAACCACTTGAAAGATGAACTGCCTTGCATCCCTGTAAGGGATTTTCTGCAGTAATGCATAGTATTAATGCTGCATCTACGATACCCCACACACACACAAAAAAAGGAAGGGATATGACAAACTTATATGCAATACAAGATAAACATCACAATTTAGTGCTCTCCCTGGCAACTGGTAAGCCTTAAAACTGAAAATGTTCAAAATAAAATAATAATAATCAATTAAGAAAATGTCAAAAGAAGATAATATTTGGGTGCTTTTCTGGAAAAAAACATAAGAGAAATGAAAAGTCTACATGCTATTAACGGGGAAAAAATGGTAGAATGTAGAAATAATATATAAATAGATATTTTTTATATTAAAATTCTGCAAGTTTTAAGACATTTGGTTGCTTGTCTACATGTACTAGCTTTGCCTGCTAGCTTTATCTGAGGCACTGCTGATGATAAAGTTGCTAACATAATCCAGGAAAAATCTCTCTGCTCTTCTCAGAGCTGTGCTCCAGAATAGGCATTCTGAAATATGCCCTGCTGTCCTGTCATTGGCACATAAATCTGCCTTCCTTGACAAATGAACTTTTTGAGGATGTTTGCTGTAACATTTTAATAAGGATGGGGAAAATTTCTTGAGTGAAATTAATGAATTCAAGGAATGAAACGGAAATATGATTCGCCATGAAAGACTTCTAATATACAACAATAAGGTTGAAATGAAATGCGAGGGAAACATTTTAGGAGGAGAATTTCCATGCCCATTAGAAATTATTACCAAAACAGCCCTGCCCTTCCAATTAAGCCTCTTTTTCTGACCATGAAGACAAAAAAGTGAAGGGTAAGGCATCTAGATGCTATTGCTTAAAAACAAGGGGAGAAAAGAAGGGGAAAAAACTATCAAATCTGCATCTACTACCAAAAAATGAAAGGCAAAAGAAAAATTTTGCTAGAACTAAAGAAACCATTTTGTAACAAAACCATTTTATGAAGGTTTTCACAGTACAAATATGCTTTAAAAAGGGAAAATATATGCACAACACATGCATGGAGGTTAAGGCAACTGAATGATAGTCAAATAATTCTGAAATAATACAGAACTATTAAAATTAGTTATTAAAGGGACCCAATGGGCAGAAAACAGCATTTCAATGAAAAGGATGGCACTACAAAATACAGCTACACACTGAAACAATTCTTTATTATATGTATGTACTTGCCTACAGTAATAGCATCAATTCATTTGAAAATAAAGGCAGAGCAAGTATTTATACAGCTGTACAACAGAAAATGAATATACTATGCTAGATATAAAAGGAAGCGGTTATAGGTACTCTGTAAAGTTTTTAACAAATTACTTAAAAAAAAAAAAGTTAGTTCATAGTCTGGGGTAGTATTTTAAGAACTGTGATTTGCTTGAAAACGGTGCAGCCAACTTAAATGAAACACATCATAAAGTAATAGTATTAATTTCTGAAGTAAATATAATTTTTATAGTATGTTGAATAATTGAAATTCTACTGTAATTACAAAATTGGATCTTATCAGGAAAGGTACATTTAAACCCTCATTTAAGTCTTGATAATTATGAAAATGCATTTGAAAACTGAATTATTTACCTGATGAGTAAAATACTTGAGAATTTTTTTTTAATTAAGAAAACATACAAAAATATACATAAAGCTTATGATTTTATCTACAGTTGTTTTCAATCAGAATTTGTAGAATTTAAAATTTTTCTACCACAAATAATTTATTGAAAAATGGTACCACAGTACTGATAATTGTATATTTTTATTTTTTTATATTTAGATTTGCCATAATTTGGTTAAAAATTGTTTCATACTTTGCTTGTAATTCAGAACTGTTTAACTATCATACCTATTGAAAAAAAAAAAAACCAAGATACCTACATAACATCAAGAGTAGCAAAGGAACAAAATTACAAGAATTAAATCTTTTGAGCACAGACGGTGTACAGCTAATTAAGTACAACAAACCTTATCTACCTCAAAATTTTGATTATAGTGAATTAATGTCTCATGAATAATACTTTAAAAAGAAAATATTAAAACTAAATACAGAATTCCTTAAATTATTATCATATTATTATTATAAATAACTGCATATTAATTATTACTTATATTCTATATAACTTTTAGATTAAATTTTATTATACTTGAACAATAAATTTAAAATTTTAATATTTTTCATAACTAAAATTTTAAAAAGAAACAAGCGAACTGAAAAAGTTAACTAAGTAATTAGTATTAAATAACACAACATATAAACATGAGATGTATATACAAAAAATATACACTCAATAAAAGAAATAATATCTGCAACTATTACAAAATACATATTCGGAAAACTTACATATTTAAATTAAACTTAAAAATAGCGTGCAAACACATAATTTAAGACTACCTTAAAAAAATAAATGTTGAATAAATAAATCTAATGATTATTGTTATAGTCAATAAATTTAACAATTTAAAAATAAATATAAAATTTCAGATTCAATAGCATCTGAAAAACAATTCTATTACATATGAGGAAATACATCAAAATAAAATACTCATAACAGAAAAACATCAGTATTTTTAGACTATTATTAAACCACATCTTCTACTTATAGTTATATAAATACAAAAGAACACTAATGAATATGGATAAATTATCTAATATTAGAGATTAACACTGCAACTACCAAGAGTCAACACCTGTCTTTCCGATAGATCAATTGTTCTAGTAGAAAAATATATCAAATAGAATATGAAAACGGACACTTTTTATGGAATGACCAGAAAGGAAATGAAACAAAAGTTACATTCCCAAAAGAATTAATTTTAAATATATAAAGAAAAAATAGATTTCTTTTTAATAATGATTTACAATGCTTATCCCTCACTCATTTAGCCAACTCTAATGAAAATATTCTCCAAGATGCAAGATGTTATATGCAAGATAGGCTGATATTTAAGCCAAAAGAAAGAGAATAGATAACTACAAACATGCATGCCTCTTCTGAGATTTTAATGTGGACCCAAGGATACTGCTGTTGGCACATACCATATTGAATAGACAACATTAAATGTTAAGGTACTGTTGAATGTAATAACAAATGTTAAATTTAAGCACTTTTTATCAGATTTTATTATGAAAAATGATGATAGCATATTATACAATTTAATTAGTATTACTTAGGAAGATTTACATAAAGCAAAAATGTGTCTTAGCTGAATCTTTAAATTTCCTACATCATGTACCAGTATATGAAGCTTGTAAATGTTACAGCAAAATAATTCACTAAAAAATGCTGAACTCATTATGTCAGAAAATCCACCAATACAAATGGAAGAAAGCTATAAGAAATAAGAAAACTGTTTTTATTTTTTAAAAAATGTTTATACAAAGGTTGTTTGCACATTTTTTAGACAATTTTCATTACATTTACAGATATATTTTACCTAAAATTGTGTTTTAAATGTTCCATTTGATAATCCCTACTCTTCACTATCTTTCTACACCGTAATTTCAGAGACAAATAAAGCCTTTTTTAGTATCGACAGAAGTATTTTATCCCATTAACAGCTTTCCGAAGTTCAAGAAGGTTGTAGGTCAACGTCTGGACGATTCGCCTTTTAAAAGTCCAGAAGCGAAAAAATCCGTGGGCGATAACATTGCGAGATTTAGCAGGGATATCAGTGAAGGGTATGACTATGATATGCATTTCTTATTTAGTTTCTTCCAGAAATTAACAGTTGATTTTGACATGCGGCTGCTTTGTTTCGTTTTGATGGAGTTTACCGATAGATGGCACTGTGGGTAAACTGAAGGTATTCCATATTTGAAAATCAGAAAAATATGTAACTAAGAATATATGGAGATGACCTGATGACATTAACAGTTATATGCACTCTTTAATTTTTATTTCTCATCATATCAAAAACCAACAACAATATTAACTCGCTTCATTAAACTTTTATATTCGTTGAACCATGTTCTAAGATTTTTTCCTCCTTTTTGATGATAATAAATGGATTTATTTTTATTGCAGTCATTTAAATATACAGAGATTCATCTATTGTGACAAGAGTTTTCCCATTTTGTCTGAATAATTATTTCTCATAAAGAATTCCGCAGCATATACCGCTTTCGGCAATTTTCCATTTTTGTCCGAACAATTTTTTCTCACCGAGAATTGTGCAGCATGTTCTGCTTTTGGCGATATGTCCTAAAGAAAGACTATGTACATTATGTTTTTTCGCTTTAGAGATTTAAATCAGCACTAATCATTTTGTTTACAGTTGACACTGAGCATTTTAATGATTATGCAACTGTCCTTTGACTTTACAGATTTTCTCTTAACAGTTCTTACATTTGTGGCATTCAAAACATTCCTTTTTTTTTTCCCCTTGGATATGTACTTTGAACAATTTTTCTCCTTGAAACCAAACTTTTATGTTTTCTTTCTTTCTCACTGACAATACTGTCATTTGCTTTCGATATAAAAACATCATGGCTTTCACAGCATTTTTTAATAATTAAATACGAATAATTTTCTTTGGAAAGAACACAAACATAACCTTCTAGCCATTTCTCCTTTAAAAGGGCCATTTAGCATGAAAACAAAATTGTCAAGCAGCAGACGATAATTTACACTTCGGAAAATACAATTACAGTTAAAAATTATTTTTCCCCCCAAGCAAGCATTTTAAGGACTATTACTTTCGTTTGGGCGTTTTGCGTTGTTTCACAAGAAATGGCGTATCACTTTTCAATTTAGTGCTTATGTTTCTTTGTTGGTTATTGAAGTTGTATTGGGTTGTCTATTGGAATTTTTAGAATTGTATTATGTTGGTTATTGGGTCTGTACTGGATTGATTATTGGAATTGTGTTGGGTTGACTATTGGAATTGTATTGGGTTGGTTTCTGTGTTTGTATTGGGTTTAGTTTATTGCTTGTTTTGTTTGGCAAGTTATCATATCATTAAACAAAATCCCTTTGGACGTAATCTAAAATCTGAATCCTTTCAGATTTTTTTTTTTTTTTTTAAATAACAGAGCAAAGTCATCTAAAAAACGTTCAAATAGCTCTATATTATAAGGCAAGCGTCAGCAACCTTCTTTGTCTGTGGGTCAAAAGTGAAGACATTTCAAGTCTGTGGCATTTTCATTTTAAAACAGTCTTTTTACTAAAAAAACCTGTTTTAAAATAAGAATGATCAGATACATTTTATTGAGAAAATATTTACATGTTTTAAACATGGAGAAAAAAAAAAAAAAAAAAAAAAAAAAAAATTTAAATATCATGTTCTTCGCACTTAAACCATGAAATTCAGTCAAAGACAATATCGCAAAATAATTTTAAATTGAGCATATCTTTAGAATTTCCTATACACAGTCTCAAGTGCTGGAGATAAAAATTTTATTTCTGTACAACGTTACCATTGCTCACTTTGAAATCCTTGAGTTTGTTAATAAAAAATTCATTAGTCTTACAAAATATGAAATCTATAATAAAACAAATTCCAAATTTGGGCTTCAAGTTGCCCACATTCGCAGCAGGATTACGTCATTCAAAATGGGATGGCTCTAGGTACCGTAGTTTTATCACAATATTTCTTTAAATATAATACAGGGCTGCAATATTTGGTGGCAACAGTTTGAAAAGTGAACTGACATTTAACGTTTCTGATGCAAAATCGTAAAACGAAAACAATAGTTCTTTAGCGACAAAGCCCCTTTGGACTAATAATTATGATTATTATATACACAGACATAACTCGATGAATTTTACTTTTCTCTTTGATATCAATGGCTACCCTGATACTGAACTTGCCAGGTCAATTTAGTCAAGTCTGGCTTTTAGTTAGTCATCTGAATTTTCTGCAGTTAAGTTGTTCCTATTAGATGAAATATATTTCATGTGCAAAAGTATTTGCTTCATTTAGAAGTCAAACTAAATGCGGACAAAATGGCAATGCCAATTTTTTTAGAGACAAAAACTTCGCAAGAAGCAATGGCCAACATACTAATAAAAAGAATTTCTGATTTTTGCAAATCTTTCCACAATATATTGAATTTATCCATCTATAACACTGAACTTTTAAAACCAATGATTTCTAAACTAAATTGTCAAGTTACTGAAAATATTGCAAATTTAAAATATTTCCTTCTATTTCATCGAGCTTTATTATAAAAGTAATTTTAATAATAATTTTGTCGTGCTTCTTAAAAATTTGAAATCAACTTTCAAATTCACTTAAAATTTTAATGCACAAAATCCAACTTTCAAACATATTAAAATTGCTCTCATTTATATTCTCTTTTCCATTCCTTTTTTAAAAGGAAAAGAAACGAAATCCTTTCTCTTTTCGATTCCTCTTGTATTTTCAAATTTGTATGGTTATTTCCTTGGAGTTGTCAGCTGAAATCATTATAATGGTTTAATGTCTGAAGAAAAAAAGTCTTAAAAACTACATTTTATCATTCAATCCAAGATCATGTTCACCAATTTCGTAAAGAAACTCCTTATTAACAATTCAAATTTTGCATTTTAAATTGTTAAAAGTACATTCTCTTTCCATATGTTGATAATTTTAATGACTGGAATAAATATCGACAGTTTGGAAATCTTTCTATACAAAAAAAGGCCAAAATCACCAACTTGCATCCAATAAGTAATTTCACCTTTTCATCTGTAAAAAACTGCTAAATTGCACAAAGGCTGTTGCATTAATACGCAAGCACCAAAATATTTATAACTCATTTGTTCACTCTTCAAATCTATTCAAGAACTTTGCCTCAATTTAACTGTCTTATTTCAAATTGTAACAGCAAATCACCATATTTTTATTCAATTTCTGTCAAAAAAGCTTTGAAATTCCTCTGTACTAATGGTGGTCGTGCTACTATCACATTTACGATATTAAGATTTTCTATTACATCTATTGAGACAAAGTTCCATTACATCTTAAAGTTGTCTTTGAAAATAATTTTTTTTCATACATGACACTATAAAATGATAAAAATGAACAGCCAACCTCATTTTTCATTAATTTCACAAATCTAATAGTTTTTCCTCTCACAGCTGTAGGAAAACAATCTACATTTTAAATCCAATACATGACCATTTTTTAGATTAATAAACTCTGATAATTTAACAAAAAAAGGTTTGGCTGTGTCATTTACAGAAGCAAGCCTGCGAAGTCCTTCACTGACATTTGAAGCATTTTTTAATACATATCTAATAACAATTAAGTCTTAATTCACTGAGTGCAATGCTAATAACGTCATAGATAACATTTTTGACCCATATCTTCGATATGATGCTGAATTGTTCTAGCTGACAATGGCATTTCTTTAATTCTCTCATTTATTTATGAAATTGTTCATAAGTAAGTGCTTATAACTGTTCATTAGATTCGTAAGTGTTCTGAACACTTTATGAATGAGTTTTTCAAAATTTCGTTGTCTAGAAACGGTTATCCATTGCTACCAATGCTATAATTTTAATTAATAATTTTGTTTTCAAAATTTAATTCACAATTAGCAATGTATTCAGATTATTCATTTCGCATTTCACTCACATTTCTATGTTTTAAAGAAAAGTGTCGCTCAATACTGGAAATTCTGGCAGCAATTACATCTGCGCATGAAGTACGTATCAATTTGTCACCATTTTCGATGCACTTATACATTTCTTTCCACATGACTCGAAATAATATCTTTTTTGCTTTTTGTTTCTCCACAGTAATAATTTGTTTTAAATAATGATAATTATTTCACTGTAACTATAATTGCACTGAAGGAGTGCTACAGCTGAGAGTAAGCTTAGAGAATGACATCAGTACTGGCAGATGTTTGTCAAGTAATTAAGGATTGGCATTGTCAAAGTTATAGATTTCTCCATGAAATTATGTTTGAAATGCATGTTTATTACTGTGGCTTTGTAATCAAGCAAAAATGTCATTATTTATTTTCATTTTTTTTTGGGTATTTTTCTAATGTTTGTCACATATTTATGTTTTAAAATTTGTTTTCATAATTATACTTTATTTTCAGAAGTCAGGTGGGTTACTTGAAATTATGAAATAGGTCACTTGGTGACCTCAGGGTTTTAGGTTGCCGAGATTCGTCATAAATTATGAAATTTTTCAATCTACATTAATTCAGGAACACGAAACAATGTACATATAATCTAAAAGAAACAATTCAGTACAATATAAAATTATCTAAATCCTTTAGAAATTTTCAGCAATCTTCTTATAAGAATGAAAATACAGCAACACAGTGTAAAAATAATCCAGTAATTTTTGAAGATTTTATTCAATTCCATTGTATTTACACAAATGGGAATGTTTCCAAGAAAGCAAGATAAAACAGCCCAAAAGCAAGTTTAATCATTATATATAATGGATTCTTTTGCAAATAATACAACCAATGGCACTAGCATTTATAAAACACTTTCAGATCATAAAAACTTAATATCCATTAGACAAGGAATTGACAGAAAAGAAATAAAAACTGATTTTCATGCCTAAAAGGCAAAAGAATTTTAAGCAGATTACAGATGGTCAAATAGAAAACTTTAGTAAATACACAACCTTACATAATCTCCAAATTTTTATTATCAATACTAGATAAATTCAAAATATACTTAAAATGCAAGTTACTTAGATCACTTATGGTAAATTTATAACTATAAATAGAATAAATGTGGTTTAAACTATTTCTAAGAATTATAATAAATCAGATGGTTCCTTACTTTGACTTCAGGATTTGCTCCTGCCTGCAACAGCCATAGAACACAATGTGGATGACCGGCCTCAGAAGCACAGTGTATAGGGGTTAAGAAATACCTGAACGACTGGACATTGATAACACGAGGTTCTACAGAAGCAACTTGTCTTATACAATCCAGCTAGAAAATAAATTAAGACAATGATAAGAAATAAAATGATGCTTCTAAATCAAACTGCATATAAGAAAAACTAATTATATTTACTTATGATTTTAAATGAAAATTTAAATATTTTATAAATTAGCAATGAAAATTTTACTTTAAAATTCTTGTATGAGAAAACTAAATTTTATAGACAAGTCCTAATGTACAGTGCACACACAAACACCAAAAAAAGGACAGTTATGTATCTTCTGTTGTACTGGACCGATTGACAAAATTCAATCGAATCAGGGTTCAAAGACTGGCTCATCGCTATAGCCTTTAGGGTCACTAACCACTATACCAGCTACAGAAATAATATAACCTTGCAATGTTAGTCTAAATGTATATGCATCCAGATTTGATTTGATTTACTACTGTTTCTGGTGCCAAACCTTATCCACACCAAACAAAGTATCTTAAAAACAGTGAATACAAAGTATCTTAAAAATTTCATATGGACAATTATTATACATTTAGGTTAGGTAAAAATAGACTAAAGTTTATGATAAAAGTTGGTATCCTTTAAAAACACTGCTGATAAACTAATATAAAACTTTCAAAGAGAGCTTTTATTCCTCACCAAAAATTTTTCATGCTCTGGTTTCCCTTCATCTCTTTCCTACCCTCTCACAAAAAATATACTTGTGGGGGGGGGATATTTTTTATGTTTATCAGTGCTTGAATAAAAACAATCTTCCGACCGCATCCTAAACACGGGGCGAGCGGTGCGGAGGAAGGACCGACACGGTCTCTTAGCAACAGACAAAAGGAGTAGGTGTAGAACAAATGGAGCAAAGTGCAATGCTCCCATACAAACGTTTTGATGCTCGGAATATACAATGGAAAACTTGAAACAATGAATTCTAATAGTTAATTTGTTAACTTCTCTAAAATAAATACGTCACTGAAATAAAACATTATCATGAAAAACATTTGCATGCGAAATATTTCCCTGAACATAAAAAATATACTGAAGCATAAAGAACACATTTATTTGAATACAAATACATTTTGATACAACAAGTTTTAACTCTGAGTAAATTCTTTAACAGAAAACAAGTAGCATACTAACAAATGCGGATTCAGATACACACAAAATAATGTTTGAAGTCTGTCTGTAGATAAATAAATGTATTGATGAAATCGAAAAATCACAACTTTTCAAAAACCGATTTTTTTAATATTTCTGAATTAATTGCACCTTCCTCATTAATGATAAATTTATAAGCAATTTTTAAATGCAGATTAGAAGAACTGTTTAACATAAACATTTCATATGAATGGATTTTCAACATATTAGACTGTACTGAATTAATGAGGAAAAAAAAAAACATATTTACTACAAGGTAACAAAGATAATTTCTCCAGCAGCAAAACCGGGCCCACCAGCGGCCGAGCGGTAAAGACGCTGAACACTGGTAGTTCGGTCCGAGGTTCGAATCCCGCGAACGGGCTGGCTGCATGGGCGTTTTCGTGGTTTTCCCTATGTGTAACGTGTATACGAGCCAGTTTCCCTTAGAAAGTCCTCCACGAAGGCATCCCTCCCTTTAGGCAGATAGCCCTCGTGTGCTTTGCCATAATTGAATAACCCAACCCCAACCCCAGCAGCAAAACCGAAATTATAACTAAATTTCACCCATTTCATCTCTACTGCGATTGTTTTCGTACAAAACTCAAATAAAATACAGTGCAATATACTCGACTTATATATTCAACAGCTACCTGATTATTTTGATATTGATATTTAGTAATGTTGGTATTGATTATTTTAATAATGAATACCTGTTAGCTTAAGTTTGCAGAAACAAAATAAACTACTTGAAAATGTAATTTTAAACATCCATTAACATTTGGGTGAAAAAAATTCTCGAATTATGAACAGAAACAAGAAAGTAGGAAATGCATATTACGTACGGACACTGTAACTAAATTTCGTCGTTTAATAAATTTATAATCAATCAATCAAATCAACAGTGAAAAGTGCAATCAATTACATGCTTTTACTTTCATTTAACTGTACATATTCAACATAAATAACTTCACGTTCTTTAATTAATAAAAATGTATTCTCATCTAAAAAAACGAAGTTTTGTACCTAATAACGTACTAAGAAAGCTCGACACTTTTAGCACAGTGCAACATTACTGAGTTGTGATACGTAAATTTTTTACTACTTGAGAGGGAAAAAAAAAAAGCTAGAAAGTGAAACAATATAAGATATATATATATATATGAACATCTTACATGTCCAAACAGTGCAGCCCAATGAATAGGTGTCAAACCTCGATAAGGATCTTGTATCATTGCAAGACTTGGTTCAGACTGCAAAATGCTGCTTAATGAAGCTATATCACCATCTCTGCAAGCTCTGTGAGCTGGGCAATTATTATGGAATTCCCTTTCTGGTACACAACCGGCATTTGATACATTAAACATGTTTAAATCTATAATAAATAAAACAGCTCAAATTAGAAAATTGTTTTACGTAACTGACTGGTAACGAAATGTACAAGCAGACCTATTTCCTAGACTTATATCAGATTTTAAGACCGCAACTCCTTCACACATTTACATTTCACAGTGTCAGCTTGGCAAATGGCGCGCTTCTCGTGCAGCCAGTTTTCACATCCGAGGTCTGAGGTTACAACAAAATGAACCGCTGTGCTGTCGCCAAATCGTGCCAATTCTCGTAAAATGAGTCCGTAAACGGAACTCCTTTATTTGCTTCGGATTCGGTATTACAACCAAAGCAATTTCTTTTGATTGTTTTTTGAATAATTTTTGCTACTCTTTCTCAGAATTTAAGACATGTCACGTTCATGTTTCGTTTAAATCCTTTTAATTTATAATGCTATCAATTAATAATATGCCCATTTACAACGTTATGAAATGATAGTTAATGAAAGATATTTCTGCACAATTTTTCAACAAAGATTTAAAAAACTGCATTTAGCTTTAACATTTCATGTTTTAGTTAGGGCTTGATTACCACTTATGCTCAGAAGACTCGGGCTTCAACTCTAGAGCTTTTAGGGGATCCCAAAATCATGTTGTATTCCTGTTGTAACATAATTTTGTTATAGTGTTGTATAATAATAATGCTCATAATAATGTCACATATGAAAAAAAAAATATAATGACGCAATCGCAGGGATTCAAAGTCGGGTCAAACTACTTATCTTCAGCGGTGTTATTCACTCAACGTCTTGTGAACCTCTGAAGAAGATAAAAGATGAAACTCTGATTACAAAAAAAAAAAAAAAAAAAAGA
>KK114706.1:22727-42469 GCA_000611955.2 Stegodyphus mimosarum
AAAACGAGAATATTATATGACACATACATTCGCAGGAATTCAAACCCTGATCGAAATATCCATCTTCAGCAGTCTTACCCATTCGATCGCTGGTGAGGCAACGAAAATAAGAGAAGAAACATTGATAACTATGAATTAACAAATTGCAAGGGTTTAATACTCCGACCAGCCAGTGGCCGGTGGTTGAAACTGCTGAATGCACTAGTGGCCGGGTGGTATAAAGTCGCTGAACATAGGTAGCTGGATATAAGTTCAGTTCCAGACGAAAGGGCTGGCTGCATGGATGTTTTCGTGATTTCCCCGGGTGTAAGGTGGATACGAAATAGTTTCTACAAAGCAGCATCTCTCGTTATAGGCAGACGACCGTCGTGTGTTTTGCCGCATTAAAATATCTTATCCTTACAAAAATATCATAGAATTCTATTAAAAAATCCAATGTTGAACCCTTTTAAAATCCTCTAAAATTATGGCCCAGTTTTCTATAATTTAGGTCGGACATGTATAGAATTCTATAAAATTTTAGATATAATTTCTATACAGTTATGTATGGAGATTCTATAGAGATAACATAACATAATATGAAGCTAGGCCAGCACTTGTAGTACCATTGGTGATTAAGGTATCGCTGAGCCTAGTTAATGTTAAGAGAAACGACATACCGGAGTTTAGTATCAGGCGTTGCGCACCAGATTGCACGACATCAGCTTGCGAACCGTCAGGAACTCATGGAACATCCCATCCGAGTGCCAGAGATTCTATACAGATACCTGTAAATATGCTATAGAGATTTGCAAAGAGAATCCATAAAAATTTGTGCACAGTGTTTTTTTAAAGGTCCCACATATGTAGGAGCGAATGGACTTTTCGGGAATTCTGAAAATTTCCCTACGCGCCGGTGGCCAAAGATACGCCTTGTCACCTGATATGGAAGGCTTAAATACGGAGGAAACATTTATCGTAATTATAAGATTCATACAGTAAAAAATAATAAGTTTATAAAAAACGGAAGTTAAAAAAAAGGGTAAACTAATGGTAAAAGTATGAAAATTATCGTCTTAATCCCGTGGTTACTAACTTGTTCACAAATTCATAATTGTTGGATCAAATTTTTTACCTCATATCATTAAAGCGTGGAATTTTCATGTCCTGTTTGCCCGACTATTTTTTGGGAATGCCAGCACCCTCACGCAAGTCCGGACTGTTCATTTCAATACAGAGCTTTACATGGCGCCACAGCATCTTGATGAATGATAACGTTACATTCTTGATAAACTGAACTTCATAAAGGTGTCAGACACCATCGTGAACCATAAACTGAACTTCATAAAGGTGTCGGACACCATCGTGTCTCTATGCTGTGGCACCTTTGTGTCTTAGAAAGGTATGCCAAACTTGTAAAAAGGTGTCGGCACCTTTATGCGAGTCGGCTGCGCCAGTCAGATGAACCCCATCCACCCCTGCGAATATAGAATCTAATATAATGCGTATAGAGCCGTCAAGACGGAAAAGTGGTTAGTGACTCTGACTGCCGTACCGAAGGGCCCAAGTTCGAATCCCGGAAAAGGCATGGATGTCATTTGTCGGTCTCTTCAACAGCAGGCAACGATGGTACACCTACTAAGTACCTCCATAACAAAGAGATCCCCGCTTCTAGCCTTAGTAGTCGCGAATGCCCCTAAACGGCTAGAGCCCGCCATTGGAACAAATAATAATAACGCCTATAAAACCAAGTAATAGAATTCTACTGCAAATACCAGAAGCCGGCCAGCCGGTGCAGAGATTAGTGACATTGAATACCGTACCCATGGCACCGAGTTCGAATTACGAAGAAGGCATGGATGTTTGTAAGCATGTGGTATCCGAGCAGCAAGGAGGCACTCAAAATACACGTCGAACAGACAGTTCTCTCCAGAGGTTGGCGGTAGAGAAAGAGGGGCGGGACTGCTTGCCTCCCGCGCCTTCTCCCTAAAAAAATTGAACGATACTGTACAATTAATGAGTCGATACCTGGATTATACCTGGCTTATGCGACGCAGTCGCTTTCCCTGAAGCATCGCGACGAAGTCCTGTTCTCCTTGTAATAGGTACAAAAGGTAGAAAAATATAGCATTTTTTAAGGCTAGTATAAATATACAGAGAAAAAGAGGGGACTATATCTGTAAGACTGATGGTGAATTTTTGGTATCCCTCCCAATTCTACCTATGCCTGCAAATACTAGATCTAGTTTATTGAAAACTGGGCTAAAAAAAAGAAGTCTAAACAAGTTTCTTTGCATTAATTTTCTACAACAGGTCTTACAGAAGCTTTTGAGTATTTAGAAACGCCATAAAAGTAGCAAAATTCTTCTTTAGGATTAAAAAGAAAAAATTAAATTTTCAACCTTGATACAGTTTTGAAACCTTTCTGAAATTTTTAAATGATCTATATGCCATGAAAAGGAGGGACATATAAAAGCATTTGGATTAGATGTAATTATTTTCTAATAAAATTATTAACGCTGGATTGAATTTAGAAATATTTAAATAAAAATAAATATTGTTGCTTGCGTACGGGTTCGTAATGGATTGAACACACAAGTCGATAAAATGTTAATAAAACTTATTCTTTTCACAAATAAAACTAAATGCTGAAATATTTCCTCAGAGATATTCGTACAATATCACAATATCACAAACGTTAAACACAACTCAATTCAAAAAAGAGAAACTAATTCTATCTCACAGCGAATACGCTACAATCAATAACAGAGCTAAGTACAGTTCGCTTAAAACAACAGCAACTGAACTGAGATGTTTTACTTTGGCTTTTATAAGCTTTTTAAGTATTCACGCGAACATTCTGGTAAAATCTATTTTCTCGTTTTTTCTGGATGGCAACAGCAATTGCGAGATATTTATTTATTAAATATTAAATGCACGCGCTTTTTTATTTTTACTTTTCCGACTTAGCTTTCGTTTCCGTTGCGCGCGAAAATAAAACAATATTAATTGCAATTCTAAATAAATAGCAAAATAAATACGAAATACGTAACACTGCCCTCTTCCCAAGGACTGCACGTCCCGGGCAGTACAATCCCTGGACAGGAAGCCAAACTTACAACTAACGCATCAATGCAATAATAAACATTACATTGCAATAGCAAAATAAACAATAATTGCAATAAGTAACTTTCAGCAAATCAAATATTATCAAACTTTAAATACAAGTCAATTACTATCAAATACTAAATACAAATCAAATACTATCAAATACTAAATACAAAGCCAATACTATCAAACGCTAAATACAAAAAGGACCGTGTCTTATACTGTTTACCGTACTATTTACACTACGCACTATGGCCATAGTAAGGAGCTAACATGTCGTAAAGAACGGCTTTAGGCTTAGAGTTCGATGGCTTAGGATCCGAACCACGACGTCGTTCAGCCTGTTTAGGACTGCGTAAGGACCATCCCAAGCTGACTGTAGCTTCGGAGAGAGTCCTTTTCTTCAACTCGGATTCCACAACCCCACCTTGTTTCCTTCGTTGAAACGATGTTTTGTAGCTTTGGTGTCGTACCGGGTCTTCACCTTCTCCGTCGCCAGGTTGACTCGCTCTCATGCAAAGTTGTTCATCACCACTTCAAACCGGGCCTGGAGATCTTGGATGTATTCCTCAGGCAGACGCATCCGGAGGGCGACCAAACAGAAGATCAGATGGCAAACGAATGTCACGACCGATGGGCATCTGGGATAGAGAATTGCCGGTAGTCTCGGGTTTCTCTTCGACCCTAGTACGCTTTCGGAGCCGGGTCTTTCTGACAATGCGTCGGTGTTTCGAGGTGAGGATCCCTTTTGCTGACGGATAGTTATCTTCTCTGATGCTGAGAACAGTTTGCCATGTTTAAAATCCAAGGGAAAATTGTATTTCCTTAAAAAGTAAAATAAGGATATCCGCGACATACGCCGTGTGATGGTATGTTTAACTTCCCATCTATGTTAATTTTCCCGCCGGACGCAGTCTGGAGGGTAACACAGGATGGCGTCCAAATAAGTTTATATTTAAATTGTTGAGCTAAATCTTTCCGAATGATGGTACCATTAGCTCCGGTGTCAATGATCATAGCGCAAGCAACTCGATCAATATGCCCGTTAATGGATAGTTCATTACTGTTGCTATTCACTACAGAAATCTTGAGTACAGAATCTTGAGTGAAATCTTGAGTGAATCTACAGAATCTTGAGTGAAAGCTTGCCAGATAGTGAAACAGGGTTTTTCACTATCTGGTAAGCTTTCACTTGCTGGGAAATGATCTTATTTAACGTATCCTGGAGTGTTCTGCAGTACCTTCGTACGTGGTCTTCAGCTCTGCAGTTCCATATTACTCCTTTTCCATCGCAAGGCATTTATTTGTCTGTTTTACTTTCCGTGCTCTTGGGTGTTCTTCAGTCTCTTCCTATGTGGCTTTCAACACCGCAGCTCCAGCACTTTAGGGTCCGTTTCTTGTCACAAATATACCGTTTCAAGCCATTGACTTATATGGATAAATCATCTAAACGACCCATCAATTGATCCAATGGCTCGTGGGCTATCACAGGTCTGACTGGGTAGCGATCTGTACTAGTTGCTTGCTGGGCTGCTTCGAATTTCCCTTGCTTCTCTCGGGCGCTCGGTAAAGGCGAGGTAAGACAGCCTTTCAACATCCGTAGCTAGCTCCTGGAGTGTTTCTGTGGGCTTCTGTTGACGGGATTTCAATTGAAGTCTTTCAAACATTTCTCTCCAAAACGCAGCTCCAATGCGCCGGACAGAGCTTCGAAATCTAGCCTCTGGTTTTTGGGAACAGTCTGCAGGATATCTGCTGTCACAGAAGTGGCGAAATGATAGACCTTAGCTTGGGAATCCCATCGGTTTGCTTCCGCCACTATTGAGAATTGTGTCTTATGTACTTGCCAAGAGATCTTAGCACGTGGATAACTTCAGAGAGGGACGAGCAGGCATGGGTAAAAACTTAAAACCATCACTATTGCTCCCTGCAGTCGCTAAGTATTTCTTTAAATTATCAACTTCTTCGGCAACTGCAGAAACCCTGACATCAATTTGTTGTTCGATTTAGTGTTGTACGACAGAGACATTCCTTCGATTTATTGCTCCGCAACAGTTTGCTGTGTGTTCTTGTTATCCTTTTTTCGTTAAATAAAATGTTTTATCCTGAATAGATGGATTTTTACTCTGAACAGCAAATGGTAGCAGAGCGTGGTTATATTAAGAAGAATTCGATGTAAAATACCAAGTAGAAATCGAAACTGTCTCAGTGAAAGCCAGAAATGGAGAAGTGGAACGTTCCTGAATTAACTGGGGAGAACTATTTTATTTAGGCATTGAAAATTAAAGCCGCCTTATCATTGAAAAGACTTGACTCAGTAATTTCGAGTATAAAACCAGAAAACTTAGATGAGAAAGATGAAAGACTGTGGAATGAGAAAAACGCTGACGCCATAGCATATATAAAACTTTCACTATCGAATCCACAGGCGCTTCAGTTCTCCGCAGAAGAGAATGCAAAAATACTTTGGGAGAAAATAAAGTCAACATTTACGGGAAAAGCCGGAGATCGAAAATAGATGCCGGTAATGATTTAAAATTTTAGAAATGAAGTTGCATGAGTCGGCTAATGATTATATCGCAAGAGCGAGAGGAATAGCAACTAAGTGTCAATCTCCAGGACTAGAAGTATCTCCGCGGGGATTGGTGTTTTACACAGTCCGTGGACTCCGTGGAATATTCTCTCGAATTAGGGAAATTTTAAAAACCCAGCGTGAAAAAACAATTGATGAAGTACTAGAAATATTCCGCGAGGAAGAGTCTACACACAGTTCAGCGAACGGGAAACGACCTGATGGAACCAACGCTGAGGCGTACGTATCAAAGAGAAAATCATAATACAAGAATTTGTTACATTTGCCGACGGCCTGGTCACATCGCGAAAGACTGCTACTACAGAAACAAGAATCCAAAACGTGGGTTATCTAAAGGTAACAAAGAAAGAAATCGCAACCTACAAGTGTGAACGTTTCATCTCGTTCTGATGAAAGAGAAATAGATTTCGCTTTGTATTCTGCAATAATGAAGAAATGCTTGAGAATAAATACTGTTTCTAAAATTAAAAATGTATTTGAGTTGCATGAAAATATTAATTCAAAATTTTTGCGAATGGAAATAGAAAAACTTGAAAATGGTATATGTTTGTCTCAAACAGAATATATTTAATCCTTATTGACTAAACACAATCTAGAGAATTGTAAAGCAGTAAAAATGCCAATCGTTAAAGGGGCAGATAAAGGTTTTTCATGTACAAATGAAAAGATTGATACAACTTTGTATCAGGAATTAATTGGGGAACTTTTATACTTAGCGAATAGAACGTGTCCTGTTATATCATTTGTAACAACTTATTTGTCACAATTAAATTGTGCACTAGAAAAAGGGCATTATCTTTTGGGTAAAAGGGTTATTAAGGTATTTAAAAGGTACAAAAAAGAAAAAACTTTTCTATAGCAATGATTTTGGAGTTTTAAATGCATATGCTGATGCTAGCTGGGGAAATGCAGAAAATGGTAAGTCATTTTCTGGTCGTACTAGAAATAACTGGCCAGTACTGGTCGTACTGGCTGTATTTTACTAGGTGATTCATTGATTTCTTGGAAACGTCGTAAGCAAAGAAGTGTTAGTCTGTCTACTTGTGAAGCAGAATTATTTTCTATTTCTGAAATTTGTAAGAATATTATTTGGACTGTAAATTTATTATCCGAATTAAAATGTAAACAATTTTTGAATGGTGCAGTGACTTTGAATACAGACAGTCAAGCTGCTATCCAGTGGATCAGTTGTGCCAGATCATCTACGAAATCCAGACACATGAACTTATGTTTCCATTTTATGAAGGATTTAATAAAGAACACTGTTGTTAAGTTGGAATATTCATAAACTGATAATATGATTGCAGATTTTCTTACTAAAAGTGTCAGTGAAGAAAAATTAATGTATACATTGAAAATAATTTCCTTAATTTCTTAATGTAATGTATTATATATTGTTATTTTGTATTGAAAAAATGTTCCTCGCAGGAGGGGTGTGTTGGGTAGAGGCGACCGAACGTTTTTTCTTATGCGCATGCGCGCAGTTGTCTCTTCCCCGGCACACCCGTCATTCGAGAGTACGAACGTGTTGACATGGTATGTTCTGTGTGACGGTCAACATGATTTGCTGTGTGCTCTTATTATCCTTTTTTTCTTAAAGTGTGTTGTCGTGAATAGATGGGTTTTTACTCTGAACAACAGAACTCTTCCTTCTACTTGTTCTTTTACAGAATCGACTCTTTCTTCTATTTCTTCTTTTACAGAAGAAACTCTTTCTTCAATGTGTTCAACTTTATTTTCAACAGCGTCAATTTTGCCTTCCATAGCCTCGAATTTATTTTCTATTACGCAGGTAATTTCTCTTTTCATTTCCTCTTGACCTCCTTCAATCTTTTCTTGAACGGCTCTCGTCTCCTCTTTTAACAGAATCTTGACCAGCTTCCATCTTTTCTTGACCTGCTTCCGTCTTTTCTTGAACCGCTTTCATCGCCTCTTTAACGGATTTCATCTCTTCTTTAACAGAATCTTTCATTTCGTCTTTAAATGCAGCAAAGGGTATAAACAGCTGTCTTAACTGTTCTTTCATCGCTCGTGTTATTGGCATTCAAACCCCACTCCTGGCACCAAAATGTGTTGCGTGCGTACGGATTCGTAACGGATTGAATACACAAGTCGATAAAAAGTTAATAAAATTTATTCTTTTCACAAGAAATAAAACAAAATGCTGAAATATTTCCTCAGAGATATTCGTGCAATATCACAATATCTCAAACGTTAAACACAACTCATTTCAAAACAGAGAAACTAATTCTCTCTTACAACGAATTCGCTACAATCAATAACAGCACCAAGAAAACATGCAGTTCTCTTAAAGAAACAGCAACTGAGCTGAGGTGTTTCAATTCGGCTTTTGTAATTCGGCTAATTATTCACGAGAATATTCTGGTAAAATCTATTTTCTCGATTTTTCTGGATGGCAATAACAATTACGTGACATTTATTTATTAAATATTAAATGCACGAGCTGTTGTATTTTTACTTTTCCGACGTAGCTTTCTCTTCAAATTCGTCTGCGTTGCACGGGAAAATAAAACAATTTTAATTACAATTCTAAATAAATAGCTAAATAAATACAAAATCCGTAACAATATATTTTTAAATAATACTTACGTTTAATTAAAATTAGAAAACCATTTCTCTGTTGGGGGTATATATACAACAAATAAAAGCGGTCATTTCAAGAATTAAAATTTTACTAACAGCTAATCTTTTAATTAATTTTTATCATTTAAATTGATTTTACGCTTTTACAAGATTTAATTTTTATATTATATAAGCAATACTATTACAAAGTTAAAAGTTGAAAATGCTGCGCTAGAGAGAAAAGGTCAGGTATTTCCATTTAAAAACGATTCAAGTCTTTAAATAAAAAGTGTTTATATTTGCTCTTCTATACCCCAATATGGTGCATCAGAAACTGAAAATTTGTTTAAATTACATTTTGAAAAGTTAGGAGATTTCTCTAGGATGCCATTCTACAACGTCTTAATTTCTATGTGATTTTGCAATGCAGCATTTCTATAGAACTCTGTGAAAACTTTATGAAATTTCTTTGTCATTTTATATAGAATCATTTCTGTACAAGGTTATCTATTACATTTTATAAGAGTTTAAGTAGAGCTCTATTAGCCTCTACAAACAGTTTTCTTAGGATTAAAAAGTAATGCTCATTAACTTTAACACTCTCTTGTTCGCATTTTGAGCCGGCAAAAATTATTCGCGTTGCATCTGTGATGTAATATTTCATCTTATTTCTACTTAACCTCGGAAACTCCTGTATTTGTTATCGTAAAAGAAGTAAGCTGCATTTTGTGCATATTTAAGAAAACATTTACTTCAGAATTAATAAAAAGTAAATAAGTAAAAGTAAACTTACAGTAGCATACATGGGAATAAAAAAATAAATCACATATTTGTCGGGTAAGATGACCGCAAGAATGTATGTAACATTTATTTAATGAATTTCAAATGTAATTAATTCAGGAGATGTTACGAAAGGTTTTTAGGTTTCTAGA
Organism: Stegodyphus mimosarum; assembly: GCA_000611955.2. Classification (NCBI taxonomy): domain Eukaryota; kingdom Metazoa; phylum Arthropoda; class Arachnida; order Araneae; family Eresidae; genus Stegodyphus; species Stegodyphus mimosarum. The sequence continues at coordinate 31,920 of KK114706.1, forward strand.
ATACAGACAAAGCGCAGCGCTGATCGATATTAGTGGTTAGCGATGCTATTGTTATATTGATGGGCCTGAACTAGAATCTTAGAAAGTGCTGAGATGTTATAAGTGTACAGAACCTTTACCATACAAGGGCACCTAAAATACACGACGGGCTTTTCCACGGCTTTGTTTAAGATATGAAGCGGCATTAATTATAAATACAAATGACCTGAATCAAAAATTTATTATTTTAAGAAATTCTGTCTTTTAAAATTATAAATGCGCACATTCATCGTTTTATATTCATTAAACTGTCTTGGGCACACAATTATCCAAAAGTAAAAAAATTGAATATAAGACTTTGCGTCTTAATTAAAATGGCAGAATTTTATTTTTCGAGTTGTTCGTCAATACAAACTGGATTTGCAGTGTTATAAAACAATCCTTGGTTAAAAATAAAGTGAACTGAACGTAACCAGTTTACCAACACCGAAACGCAAATCTGAGGAATATCAACTGACCCATTTTCCTTTCAACAACACATTTACATGACATACTTCTATTCAGAATGTTTTATTGTTAATGTTCTTGTATTCATTCATAGCCAAATGAGATATCATTTTGTAAACTTTCACGTATACGAAATGAGCGTTGCATTCTATTTTTATGCTTCTATTATGGAAATACTTTCTTAATCAACAGTTTTTAAATTACAGTGAAACCAGGGCTTGTGGTCTTGCATCTGTGCATCTTTACTAAATTAGACAACTTTTTTAAGTATTTGAGAAAAACGGTAGTCTATTTCTTTCATGTAATTTCTGGTCCCGTTGGTTATGAATCGAAATTTGACTGGCATTTTGTGAAATTTAGGTGATGTATAAAGGTTGGACAATCTGTTGTAAAATTTATTTGTAGTAATTTAAGTCTTCAATGAGTACCAGTGAAACGTTTTTGCAGTAAAATCGTCGTGGTTTTAATTTTTTGATAGGTAACTCTGCTTTGGAGTTCTTTTTGAATCAGATTATAGTAGAAAGCCTTTCATATAATATTAAAGTTGTTATTGGCTTTATCTATTTTCGTAATGGTGAAAACATCCCTTAAAAGTTTAATTTTCTTGTCTAAATGTTGTTTATTACGTGTGCTATTTATAAAATATTGCAAAACTAACTTTTGAAACAATTCAAGTTTTCTTACAAAAAATTTCTTTTTTTTTCACCCGGTCTTCAGTTTCGTGTAGGATGAAACAGTGTGTAAAAGTGCAGTATTTCAAAGCTTACCTGCCATTTGGCAGGTTTGAAATTCCTGCAAGTGTTAGACACACTAGACCTCTCAACGACACCCTTTTTCAAAATCTACAACTAACGTTCTAGACTTAAATTTCTTTTAACTGTATAAGTGTTGGCTGGACAGCCTAACTTAAGTTTAATTGAGCGTGGGCTGGAGAGCCTAAATCAATTAATTACCATATGCTAGTTTTTAATTTTCATTAATAATACCTTCTATCAAAAACATATTTTGTTTTTACAATACATAAGTGCTTGACATATCTTATTCATGCATTCAAGATATTAAACTTTATTCAAGATACTAGATTTCAAAACATTGCCTTTACTTAGTCTTAACTTTAAACAGAAATATACACTAGATGCAGTTCGACTTGCATCCGCGCCAAAATTTGCTACTCATTACATTCTTTTGGACAAAATTAACAGAATCGTTTTTAACCCACAAACATAAAATTCTTAAATGAATACCTCAACAACAACAAAACCGGCCCCTTCGCTGTGTTTAATTAAGATATCCTCGCTTAAAGTTCCGAGATTTTATTTGATCTGCAACTGGTAATGAGTCCAAAAACCCCTAACAGACATGAAACGAACTACCGCTAGTTTTGAAAGTACAACGTTATACAAAGGGTTCAAACAACCTTTTTATTTAAACAGAAATTGCATAAACACTTACATAAATACACTCTCTTGTGCTAACAATATTAGCCACAGCTAGTGGTGATGTAACTAAACAGAACAATCAAATTCAAATGAAACGTGAACTAATAGCCAAAGACTAGACAATTTAAATATACTCGAAGCAGCTCAGTAATTCTAAGCGGAGCATCAAAATCAAGGTTTCGGAAACGGAATAATACAAAGCAAATAATTACAATTATCAGAGCTGGTAGGAACTAATTGTAGCGAACATGCGCAGGCTAGAAACACGTTCTGTCTTAAAAATCTAAACATCTCAGTTTCAATACTAGCTATCTCATTTGCATTCTGGTGAGGAAAACGGAAAGGAGAACTTGTCTCGTTTTGCCTTCGAACATCAGAAGAATTAGTAATGGAAATGAGTGTGAACAGTTATTCAATGAAACATCTCGTTACAACACAAACAGTTTATTTACAAATCTGATAAGTGACAGCTGTAGTTTCATCATCTCAAAAGAGCACTTAAAAATATAAATGGCGTAACATAATACTCAATAATTATCTAATGCACCTGAAATGCAACTCGAAGCCATTTATCTCATCTTCTCAGAAACACAACGAGCTCAAAACGAAAATGTAAACATTGTTATATGAGACCAACAGTCCGAGCGTGTTTTCGAGGGCGTAAGAGCCTCTTTTTGGAGTCATCTACGGACTTGTCATCGGAGCTAGAGGAGCCTGGCCGACAGCGGTAAATGCCTCTGTCATGGCAGACCTAGGAATCAGGTCTTGGCAATTCGAAGCGATGCACTGTTGCCATACGCAATTTTCTAAATTAGTTAAACAAAGATAATATTAGATAAAGGTTCAACTTGACAGAAGTTATAGTAAAGATCCAAACCATAATAACAGGTTAATTTAAATAATAACCCCACAACGATATATTTTTAGTGACTTATATTTAAATATTAACTACCGGGTTTTTGTAAATTATATTCTTACATTATGTAATGCACTTATAATTTTTATAATCATTTACAATGCAGCGTAATTCCAAAAAGACATGCCTAATCCGATATATTATGCATCCCAGCTTTGCAGTAAATAGTTTATTTATATGAATAATGCATGTATTGAATACATCTTTTCATCGTGCATAACAGAGATAATTGTTGAGCTTTATCAGAGAATTTGTTCCTCCAATAAATAATAATATCCATTTAAAAAATTATCTCCATCAGGGTATTATGGGTTAAGTCAAAATAATAATACGCCTTCTAATATTAATAATAATAAGTATTTTGAGATGAGACAGCGATGAAAATGCATCGCACAGTTTCGATTACTCGACACTTTCGATTTCAGTCTTCGAGAAATCGAAATGAATGACGAAAAATAGAATTGAAATTATTGTTAATTTTTTCCGACACGTCGAATTTTTCTTGATATCTTGATGCAAGCGAATGCTTAGATACTTAGGTCATTACTTGCTAAAGATAGAGGACTTCCGTGATGTCTTGGGACTCTGGCTTATGAATTATGGGACAGGAGAATAGAGGCAGATTTGGTTTATTTAATTATGGTAAAGCAGTCGAAGACTATTTCCCTAATCGTTGAGGACTTTCTAAGGGAAACTGACTCGTATCTATGTTACAGATGGGGAAAAATCACGAAAGCATCGACGCAGAGAACCCGTTTGCCGGTATTCGGATGCTAGGACGAACTACCAGTATTCAGAGACTTTACCGCTTGGCCGCTGGTAGGCCAAAATGAAGACAGGAGGAGAAAGTAAATCACTGCCTTTTGCCAGTATGCATATACTCTAACGTAGTTTCTCATGTGACTTATTGAAATGCTTGGTTTTCCAAGCGATATTCAGATTATGGGATTAAGTTCCGGTCTTCTTCCATCTTCGTCATCAATGCAGTGTTAGCCATAAAACAAGACACTGTTAATTATTGTACATTACTGTACGTAGGATCGAGCATTGTCCAAAAGCCTGAAATTCATGCTACGTTCACCTAAGCCATGCTTTGGAGACGATACAACTCGGGAACAAAAAACTTCTAGAAGGAAACTTCTTCCTGGATTCGGAAAAAAAAAAAGATTTTTAAATCATTACTGCATCTCGTACAATGACGATGTAACCTAGCAGAAATATCCTGGGGGTATACTTGGATGCGACATTAAGTACTTGAGAGGATATGTTTAGAAGGTCAGGAGGATAATTCGAGATGTCTTGAGGATGCGATAAGTAGGACTTTAAATTCTCATAATATTTTTGTATAATTTCGAAGGAACCTAGCGAGGGTGTTCTAGAAATGTACTTAGATGTAGCATTATATATTCGGAAGGATATATTTGATAATGCTCTGGGATACCCCAGGGTATTTCAAGGATGTACGTTAAGTCCGTATGCAACATCTTCAGGATATATTGAGGAGGTTTTTGTGTTATGCAGAAGTTCTTTTCTCCTAGACATTTTTTTCTCCGAGAAATGGACAGAGTAGCACATAAAAGTAGAATCCAAAGCCCATCAAAGAGATCAGCTTGTCAATAAGTTATGGATTAATCTTTTTTTTAATGGTTACTTTAGTTTTGAGATATCGAAGTTCACCTATGTAAACTAAGCCTCCTTTATATTTATTCCATCATGCTTACCTTGACGTCTGAAGGTACGTGGATCTCTGATACTGATAATATCTGTAACTACATTAAGTATTGATAAATATTTCGAATAATAAAAAAGTAGCATTTTTGGTTATAACGTTGCATTACATTTTGTATAATTATGCCATATTCAGAAGGTTATGTTTATGTTCTGCAGATCCTACTAGAGTCAGACTAAACGAATTATCGCTTAGTAAGAAACGAATGATAAAGTATAAAGAAGGTTAATATATAGCCTTTTTTATTTAAGTTTTAAATTAACAGAAGGCACAACTTATGCTACAGCTGAACACCCGCTACTTGGGTTATTTTTAATTAACGTAACAGAAAGTTAAATTTCAAATGTACGTAACACAGTCTGAGACTACATTTTAAATAGACTACTCAAGCTGGCTCAAGATACTTAAGAGCTTATTTTGAATGTCGTCTAGCAAGATGCTAAAGTTGGAATAAAATTTGACAGAGCTGCAATACTAAGTGACAGCAAAAAACCAGTGTAAAACTCAAAATTAAGCAAAACAGCAACTTCATTTTGGCATAGCTTTTGAACTACACAAAAATAATAATTTTTTGCGCAGAATTCGTTTTGCTCCTGAGCAAAAAGAACTTGTGTATGATCGTCGTCGAAATCGACAGAGTTTTAGTTCAAAAATCTATGCTAAATTAAGACTGCTGTTTCGCCTAATTTTGAAATGATCATTTATTTGAATATGCGTTCAAAAAATTCAATTTTATGTGTGAATTTGTGGAGTTTAACAGCTTTCGCAGAAATTTGTCCCTATACCCGTTAGAGATTAGTATCACTTTTGAATAATTTTTTATGCATAATTTTTTATGCAAAAGGCCGAAAAATTATGCGAAGCAGCGGTTTCAAACTGGCGGCCCCTGAAGTAATTTCTTACGGTCTGCGAATACATTTCCCGTAAATTATTAAGCATTGTTAAAACAAGACTTTGAAGACAGGTTTAAGATTTTAATGATTTGGAATTTTAAATTACTTTCAATACGATTAAAAAATGAACGTTAGTGAGCGCCCCAGAAAATCTGCAAATTAATTTACACTGTACATAGCTAATTAATTTACACTTGTAGAGACATTAGGTATTTTTTTTGGAACAAGAGAGATGAAAAATATGCACTGCCTTCGCCGGGGATCGAACCACGGACCTCTGAAATACCGGCTCAGTGTGCTGACCAGTACACCACGAAGGCACGCTAAGAATGTGGGAGATATACCTTATACACTGTGATAATAATCTTATTCAAAGATCTGAAGATGCAGATTTGATTAATTTTTTTGTACTTGTCAAAAGATAAACACCTTCAGTTACAAATTTTTGGACTAAGAATAATCGCTTTGTTAAGGAGTATATTAAACGCAAATAGTATTGATTTTCCGCAGTTGAGAATAAAAGTAATAAGTCTGAAAAATAAAATTAGTAAGTCTAAAAAAAGAACTAGATCGACCAATGAGCGTCTGTAATTCGGGATGAAGATAGCTTCTAATAATTTTAAGGGTACAAGCTTCAGCAAAAGCGAAATGTCATGAGGGATTTAACTGAAAGCTGTAGTAAAAAATGAAGATTATAATAATATGCATACAAATGTATGTATTTTTTCTACACGCGTCAAATAGAAATTTAATAAAGAAAAAAACGAGAGCAGGTTATGATTATTTATTTTCAAGTTTTGTCTCACTTTAGTAATTTCTTTATTTTTGATTTAAGGTAAAATTAAGTTATTTATTTGTTTATTCAACATATTAGAAATATTTGAAATAAATGTCAGTCCGAAAATTTAACTTTCAACACGTAATTTCTTTATTTTTGATTTAAGGTAAAATTAAGTTATTTATTTGTTTATTCAACATATTAGAAATATTTGCAATAAATGTTAGTCCAAAAATTTAACTTGCAACACGTTTGAAAAGGAAAGCTTAATTACCAGAAATTTCTTGCAGACGCCAACCTCAAAATTTAATTAAAAAGTGTTAAGTAAAAAAAAAAAAAAAAAAATTGGGGGAGGGAAGGATTTTGCCCATCAGCTACTTTCAGATCGGGCATTTGGCCCGCATGCAAATAGAGTTTGAGGCCACTGACCTAAGGGACTTGGGAAAGTGCCAATTCACATGGCGAACAGTTTTCTTTCCATCTTCTACTTGGTTTTCTAAATTGTAAGGAATTTTAATATCTCAATCATAACAATGAATTGCTTATCAGCAGTGTAACGAACTAAATCTTTTAAGAAAAAAAATTAATATCATTAGAAATACTTTTTAATTATAACATATTTTACTGATATTAATACAGTGCACTCTCGCACTTAAAATTAAATTAAATTTCTTATGTAAAATTACAGACGCAGTAATGAAAACTTAAAATCAGTTTTTTTTTTATATAATTTTTATCTTTTGTAATTTTTTTTTTTTTTTATATAATTTTTATCTTTTGTAATTTTTTTTTTAACTAACTGAACTTAAATTTGAGGTGATACATCATCGTCTTCACTTTCATTTCTAGTTTTCTTACTAGAAACACTCGCTTCTTCACTTTCTGGGGCACTTCTCTTCGAAAAATATCTATCTAAAGAAACCTGTTTCTGACGACTCCTCAAAATGTTTCGAAAATGACTCATACAAATGTCATTCACATTGTTCATTGCACGAGCTGTACGCATTTTTTCTGGGTGCTTTTTTTCAATAAAACTGTTTAAGTTTTCAAACCAACCGATGGCTTCCCGTATTTCCGTAGATGTCAGTGCCACCTCCACCTCCTCCTCAACACTCGAATGATGTTCCTCTTGAAGATCGCTGATTTGCATCGCCTCCAATGCCTTCAAGTCGTCAGTGTTGAGCTCCTCCTTGTGCTCGTCGAGTAGGTTGTCAATGTCAGCCTCATCGACAACAAGCCCCAAAGACTTTGACAGAGAAATAATCTCCTCCAATGGAGCAGGATCATCCACAGCTTCTTCTTCAGTAGGGATTTCGAAACCCTCAAAGTCTCGTTCTGCAACCACAGCTGCCCAGAGTTTCCTCCATGCTGAGTTCAAGGTGCGCCTTGAGACCTCACCCCATGCCTTTTCTATGATTTTTAAGCAATGGACAATGTCGTAGTGACTATTCCAAAACTCACGGAGTGTGAGTTGCGTGCTCTCTGTCACTTCGAAGCATCGTTTGAAAAGGTGCTTCGTGTAAAGCTTCTTAAAATTAGCAATGACTTGCTGATCCATAGGCTGGAGGATGGAAGTGGTGTTTGGTGGCAGATAGAGCACTTTGATGAAGTCGAAGTCGGGATGTATCTGTTCTTCAAGGCCAGGAGGATGAGCAGGGCATTGTCGAGCATAAGGAGGCATTTTAGAGGAAGACCATTCTCCTCTAAATACTTTTTCACTGCAGGTCCGAAGCAGCAATTAACCCACTCAACAAGTAAAAGCCTCGTGACCCAGGCTTTGGCGTTGGACCTCCAAAAGACGGCGAGCTTATCCTTCGACACATTATGTGCCTTGAAGGCACGAGGATTTTCTGAGTGGTATACCAGTAGGGGTTTTATTTTTAAATCTCCACTGGCATTCGCACATACGGCAAGAGTAAGCCTATCCTTCATGGGTTTGTGTCCAGGAAGTTTCTTTTCTTCTTCTGTGATGTATGTACGACGGGGCATTTTCTTCCAGAAAAGCCCCGTTTCATCACAGTTGAAGACTTGTTGAGGGATGTAACCTTCATCGAGGATTAACTTTTTGAAGGCCTCGATAAATTCTTGCGCTGCTTTTTCATCGGCGCTGGCAGCTTCCCCATGCCTGACCACGTTATGTATCCCCGATCTCTTCTTGAATCGTTCAAACCACCCATGAGATGCTTTGAACGTTGGGGCCTCTTGTGTTGATGTCCCTTCGCCTCCTTCGTCTCTCTGGGCTTTTGCGAGGTCTTCAAAGATCGCAGTGGCTTTATGGCATATAGCAGTTTGGGTTATCGTATCACCAGCAATTTCCTTCTCTTTTATCCAAATAAGAAAAAGAGTCTCCATCTCGTCATTAAGGGCAGTTCTGTTGTATGAGAAGGTGGTAACGCCCTTTGCAGACTTGCTGGCTTTAATGACTTCTTTATTCTTTATAATGGTACTAATCGTCGATTGGTTTCGTCCATATGCATTAGCAATAGCCATGATGCGCATGCCACTTTCGTATTCTTTTATAATTTCCAACTTCACTTTCATGGTTATCGATGACTTTCTTTTCCCCTTATCACCACCAGCACTAGAAGCACATTTAGGACCCATGGCGAATAAAGTTTATCACAAAATAATATTACGATCACACAATCACAAGAATATCGTATGAACTGTACGAACGCCACGCGGTCTCGAGAAGGAGAGAACGATATCACATCGACGCTTTGTGTGGACTCGGTATCACACCAAGGACCAAGGAAGGGGTCAATTACGGGGCACTTAAGCAATTAGCCTTTATCCCCACATCATCAATTAATATATTATCGCCAAGGGAGGGGTTCCGCAAAAGATAAAGAACTTAGTGCAAAAAATTTGAGAAAATTCAAATAGTTTCATTCTTTTAAAAATTTCGGTTTGGCAACAATTTTTCATCGTATTTCTTATGTTACTGTTTTTAAGAGACTAAAAAGTTTAAGAAATTAAAAAGTTGTTTCTTTTTGCAACGGTAAATTGTTAGTCCAAAGGGATTTAGTCCCGAAGGACTATTACTTTCGTTTTGCGATTTTGCGTCGATTCACTCTGAATGCCCGTTTCACTTTTCAAATTGTTGCCACTAAATGTTATCGCTCTGCATTAAATTTTAAAAAATGAAAAATCTGCATAAATGTATGCATGTTTCTCGCATTGGGATAAAACCTAGAGCCATCGAATTTTGAATGACGTAATCCTACTGCGAATATGGGCATCTGGAAGCCCTAATTTTGAATTTGAAATTTGCTTTATTATCGATTTTATGTTTTGTAACATTTCAACGAATTTCTGATTAACAAACTAAATGATTTCAAAGCGAGCAATGGCAACACTGTACGGAAAAAAAAAAAATTTTATCTCCAGCGCACGAGACTTACGGAAATTCTAAAGATATGTTCATTTTAAAATGATTTTGCGATATTGATTTTGAACTGAATTTTATGGTTTGAGTACGTAGTACATGATATTTAATAAAAAAAGGTAGCACACGAAACGTTAAAAAAACGCGCCTTTGGACGTAATTTAAAATCTGAAATCTTTCAGATTTTGTTTTTTTTATTTTTTTTTAAGTCCAGAGGGGCTTTGTCTCTGAAGGACTATTGTTTTCGTTTTGCGATTTTGCGTTGAATCACTATAAACGGCTGTGTCACTTTTCAAATTGTTGCCACCAAAAGTTATCGCACTGTATTATATCTAAAGAAATTAAATAATGAAGAAACTGGATAAATATATGTATATTTCTCTAAATGTGGCAAAACAACGGTACCTAGAGCCATCCAATTTTGAATAAAGTACGTATCCAACAGAATATGCGCATTTGGAAACCCAAATTTCGATTTTGTTTTATTATCTGTTTCATATTTTATAAAACTTAAATGAATTTTTGATGAACAAACTCAACGATTTAAAAACATAGCAATGGCAACACTCTACGGGAAAAAAAAGCCTTTTTATCTCCAGCGCGCGGAACTGTGTATCGGAAATTCTAAAGATATGCTCATTGTAAATTATTTTGCGATATTGATTCAATTGACCGTTTGATTTCCCCTTTTTTTAATCGGTGTATCATCTCTGTGTCTTTCCTAGTTTAAATTCATTATTAACAGTTGTTATCATCTCAATCATGCTAAGCAAGAAGATGTACATCTTATCCTCAGTTTTTGTGAAAACTCCATTTTCTGACTTAATCCTATCTAAATCATTAATTTGTAACCTTATCGCATCAATAATTCTCTCCATTGCAGCGGCGAGAAACTAACACAAAAATCCAGCCCGACGCAAG
>KK114706.1:42684-69412 GCA_000611955.2 Stegodyphus mimosarum
CAATCAGGCACTTAGCGTTTGCACAACGCGCAAAAATTCATTGCAGCAAAACGCGACTAAAATACTAATTTTATAACTTAATTCAATATAAAATCAAAATATCACGATTGCTAACAGCAATCTACAATTATTTACTCAAAATAACATTAAAAAATGCTGTTATACTGATGCATAAAGAGACAGTACGTTATTTATTATCCGAAAAATGGCGCAGAAAGAACACGAACTTGGCAGCATCAGTACTATGTAATTTGGTATTTATAGACGGCATAATGAATCAATCTCTTTATTTAAATATTTTAAGAAACAATTTAAAATTATCAGCCCAAAATTTGGTATTGGAACCAACTTTATTTTTAATCATGATAACGATCCTAAGCATACGATTCTTAACGTTCGCCTGTGGTGTCTCTATAATTGTCCACAGATTTTAAAAACACCGCCTCAGTCGCCAGATTTAAACCATAGAACACATCTGGAAAGAACTGGAGGTTAGAGATGGTTAGAGTACGAAAACACGACATCAAAACGAACACGAACTCAAAACAGTCATGATGGAAGAATGGATGAACACTGATACAGAAATTACAAAAAAAAAAAAACTAGTAAAATCTATTCCCAGACTTTTAAAAGCTGTTGTGGATGCTAAAGGATATCCTACTAAATATTAATTTAACGAAAAATGAAAACATTTGCTAATATGTCAAGATTTTTTTTAAGCGTACGAAGACTTTTTTTTGTGAGATAAAATTTTTGTCATTTTTTTATTATTAATTTCTTAAAAATAAAGTTTTGTTATATTTAAAAAATATTTTAGGTAATTTTGTTACGAATAGATTATAGATCTTATTATTGAAATCTCATTCAGAAAGTTTGCATTTAGTTAATGGATAGAGCCCTATTTCAATCAAAATCATAAGTGTACGAACACTTTTGATACACACTTTTGATACACTTCTGTAGATACTCATAATTTTAACGAAACCAAGCATTTCTTTCTTCACAAGTGACCTTTCTACTGGTATGAATTTTTTTAACAATGCAATTATCTCCTGAAAACAAAGTTCACACGGGGGATGAATGATGGAAGAAAATGAGCGTTTTCTAATAGCCTAGATAGAGCGATAAGTCGCCAACATAGCATACTGCAGACAAACACGAAGCTTATGACAGCTAGATTAATTTGCCGGCTATGGGAGCAGGTGTCTTAAGGGGCTATATACTAATTCCTTTCTGCATCATTATAATACTTGCTAACGCAAAATGTAAAAGAAAAAAAAAGAAATCCGAAAGGTTTCAGATTTTAAATTAGGTCCACAGGGGCGTTTTTTAACGTTCTGTGTATTACCTTTATTTATTAAATATGACGTTTTTCGCACTTAAATCATAAAATTCAGTTCAACCGCAATATCGCAAAATAATTTTAAAATGAGTATATCTTTAGAATTTCTGATACACAGTTAATAAAAAGGTTTTTTTTTTTTTTCCCGTAGAGTGTTGCCATTACTCGCTTTTAAATCGTTTGAGTTTGTTCATCAAAAATTCGTTAAAGTTTTACAAAATATGAAATAGATAATAAAACAAATTTCAAATTCGGGCTTCCAGATGCGCATGTTCGGGCGGAAAAGTACGTTATTCAAAATTGGATGGCTCTAGGTACGTTGTTTTATCACATTTGGAGAAATATTTATGCAGATTATTTATACATTTATGCAGATTCTTCATTATTTAATTTCTTTAAATAGGATACAGGGTTGCAATATTTTGTGGCAACAGTTTGAAAAGTGATTCAGACTTTTAATGTTTCCAACGCAAAATCGCAAAACGAAAACAATAGTCCATCGGGGACAAAGCCCCTTTGAACTAACAATACTTTTTATTAAACCAATGTTGCTACGCTCTAGTAATAATCAGCTTAAGAGTTAATTAGTTTTTGAAAAACTACAATTATTTTAGAACTTCTTTAATTCTTGTTTGAGGTTTTGCATGAAGAAAGCAAATGTCATTTGTTGCAATGATCAGAAAATTGCATTGAAATTGTGTTGATATACAAATACATTTTTTAATTTATTATTTTATGTATGTTGCCTTCATTCTTTTTTCTTTCCCAGTGTATTTGATACAGATTCTTTAATACTAAATGAAATTATTTTAGAGATGACACTGGTAATTTACTTTAATTGTAAATAAATATTTCATATTTCAGCCAACCAAGAAATATAATTTTCTTTTTTATACCAAAGCAGCTATCATTTCCTGGATAATAATCATTTCCTGGATAATAAGTATTTCACTAATTATTACTTTTTAATTTGAAACTAATCATACATTTAATATCAAAGCATAACTTTAAGTAGAGATTTTATGAATTATACTCGACAATGCATAATTATGTGATTAATAAGAAGAAATGAAAAAAAAAATGTATCAGTAAAACACACTCAATAGGAATTTTAAGCTTCGAAAATTGATTCTACGACGAAAGATTTTTGCATCTTTTTTTATTGCACTTCATTAAGTTAAATAAGACTGATTTCCTGTGTGTGAATTTCGTCTGTTCCTTCGTCATTGTTTCACTGAGATAAAATCGTTTAGGTCAGTCTCTGTCTTCTATTCACGTTCTTTGGCTTAGCTAGCTATTCGTAGATATCACATACTTACTTCTTACTTATACTAATATTCACCACTTAAAAAAATTACTACTTTATTATTTTTTTAAATCATTAGGCTTTTTAAGATTAAAACGTTACAAAATTTTAAGGAGTAAAAAATTAGTTTCTCTGATGAAGGAAGGGTCCTCTCTTGTGCCCCCTCTGATAAGAGCCCCCTCTTATGCTACAATAACCAATACTCGTGGTGATGCAAATAAAGAAAACATCCAATTTAAATTTAACGTTGAATAGTAGCCAAATATAATACAATTTAATACTAAGCTAGATACCGGCTTAGTAAATTTACCGGGCATTAGAGTTAAATTGTCACCAGCGAGAGATCGCAAAGCTGATAATTGGGACTGCTATAGCTGGTAGAAACTAACCAGGTAGTGCGAAAATGCCAGAAACACTCTCTCTTTTAAATCCTAAAACTTCAGTTTAAATACTCAGAACTAATTTGCATTCTGTCGAGAAATATGGAAAGAAGAAGTTATAGTACAGATCTAAATCATAACTGGTTACTTTAATAACTTAACAGTATATCAAAATGTTAACTGCATTTTCAAACATTTAGACTATTTAGTAGAAGAGTATTTTGTTTTGTTAGTATTTAGTAGAATAAGTAATAATATGTAAAAGCAAACACCGTGAACAGCTGAAATGAAGTGATAATAAGCTTCTTTCTAAATGTTTAGTTATGACAGAATGGCAATGTAAATACAGTTCTACAGATCTCGAAATCTTTTGATGCTGTGACAGCGATTATCAGAACCGGAAGTGTAACAAATCAAAACTAAACACTATGCCTTTAGTGTTAAAACTAAACACTAAACACTAACTCTTCTGCCCTCATTTTGAGCTCTCCGGAGGCACTTTGCTCTCTTTCCCCTCTATAAACTGAAAGCCACCCTAGTGTCCAGACCCTCTCTCACCCGTCACCTGTAAAAATTATGCCTGTAATTCTTTTTATATTATGTTTAGATGAAAATATTTTAAAGATAATTCTGCCGAGTGTTTATTGGTTTGAACTAAGGAAATAAATCTTCCTGTTACTTATTTTTCTCTAAACGTGTTTAAAAAAAACTTGATTCAATGTTTTAATGGAGTATTATTTTACTTCTCATAAAGATAGTCAACTTCTCTTGTAATAAACCTGTGCAGACTCTCATATTTCATTCATTGAGTTCAATAAAACCGAAGCACCTTCTCTTAACTTGAACTGAATGGAACTTTGAGCAGGTAAATAGGATATCTAAGAAATAATAGGTACATAATGCATAGTCATTAAATTAAGCCAACGTACTCAATTTTATATTACTTATTTTAACATAAAAATAGTCTGTTACGTTCTGCTGATTTCTGCAAATACTTTTGATTAACGTTGTAATGTTTCTAAACTAATTTATCTATGCTTAACTTAGTAGAACCCTTGTTGAACCATGTAGAGACTTATCGCTGAGTCCAAGTGCGTAAATGAAAAGTTCAGAGAAGGGTTAAATTCAGCCTTTATTATTTGAAACTAAGAACACAGATGGTCCCTTTCTCGGGATCACAGAAAAGCCTCCACTTACGTTTTAACTCAAGAAAATAAGCAACTATCTAATGCTAAACTAAACTGAACTTAGCCGAAGCTGTACAAATTTATCTAACGTAGTTGGCCCTTAATTAAATTAACCGGCAAGTATCAGCAGCCACGTACAATACGGCCGAGCGTAGTTAGCTTTAAACAACGAAGTACCCTGACGGCAAACGCGCGTCACTAAGGTCTCCTAAACTCTTCTGCTGAATAATAAATAATGCGAAACCTTACTTTAAATACGCTTTCTACCTCGTTTACATCATACCTATACTAAAACTTATTCTGGTATGGAATGGTAGGTAGGAAACGAGAATAGACGGTAAAGCATGTTTAAAAATTCAAATAACTGTTAGAAACTTAAAATAACGTCTAAATTCGGTAAAAATTTACACTCAGGTTCCTTTTCTAGAGTTTATGCTTTGCCTATATTCAATTCTGTATTTTTCATACATATTAGGAATCGTAGCTTAATTTTGACACGGTCAAGTATACCTTTTTACTATAGGAATATGTTCTTCATTAAAGTTTTCGTCATTGTGACCTTCCTTTTTCATTCATACCGGAAGGCCCTTCGGAGACTCGATAACGGTTTCATTTGGCATGAAACAGTTAACGATAACAGTTTCGATACAGTTTCATCACTAAAGAATGAACATCAACGAAATCAGCCTTAGTGCAACTCACACTAATATGCTGAAGCAAGTTCCTAAGAGACATATTCTTCGAGCTCCATACATTCAGTAATCCCAACAACCTTCCTACCAGAATTTTGCACAGTGAACGTTGATACATTTCTCCACAGTTTATTGGGAAAATGAAAAGTACTCATAACATTTAACGAAAATGTCGCTAAACAGAAGACAGCTAAACTAACTACTAAACTACTTAGACTATAGCTAAAGGCTGTTTGAAAATTCATTCAAGGACTCTAGAAAACTACTGAGGCAGATGTTAGCAGGATGAGAAAATCCTTGTACTTGACTATTCTCAACGTATTCTTTTGTTTCTACATCAAAATTTGTTTCTACATCTTTCCCCTCTTTTTCGTTCACTATAAACGAAGTTGAAGATTCACTGTAAACGATATGCAGCTTTCCTGTATGTGAGGGTCAGAATAGAAGATTTAGATTCACTATAGCCTAATGCTGACTATAATCGAGTTCTCTTAGCGGAACGTGACTGTATAAGGGAAGTAATTCAAAAGTAACTAGTTATCAATATATTGGGGAAAAATGACGGTAGCAAATATACTTATTTTGAAAAAAAAAATAAAATCATAAATTAAAAAGTAAGAATAAACAATTTATTGCATTATGAGGTACATCCGTTTACAAAACAAATTAGTGCATTGTGAGATACATCCGTTTGCAAAACAATTAGTGCATTGTGAGATACATCCGTTTGCAAAACAATTAGTGCATTGTGAGATACATGCATTTATCTTGCTCAAAAACGAAGAAAAAATTATTTTGCTGTGTGGGATACGCAAGACTATGGAATTTGTCAGCTTCTAATGTAACAAAACAACGGAGTTAAATGCTTAACATAATTATAAATTTTAAACTGCAATTAATACAATGGTATAGAATTTAAAAACGAACATGGGTTCGGAAATGCTTTAAACGACACTTTTTTCAATAAATTTCTTCTTAAACCTGATATATAGCATTGAATTCTACATTATGTTTAGTTTTAAAATTAGACAGGCAAAGCTACCGCTCGTTTCCAGATCGCTGAGTTTATTAATCAGATATAAATAAAATTCATACAAAATATGAAATAAAATGAAGAAAAAATAAATTCGAGTTTATAGGTTTATATTTATGTTCGAGTAGACTATTATGTGTATTTCGGGTTCGGTCGCTCAAGCGCCGTCGTTTTTCACATATATACATACAGATTCTCCATTACTTAATAGTACACATTAAGAGTATGAATATTAATAATACAAATTATTAATGTTTTACTAAAAAAATAAATACCAGAACTTGTTTTTAACCCTGTGCATTCTTATGTAACCCAGTAACAGAACCACCTTTTTTTCTTCCTTGATTTTAAAAATCGTAAACTTTTTATGTAACACTTCTAAGAGTCTGACACCAGTCCATACATAACAATTATATTAAAAAAAAGTGAAAAACTGTGAAAATAAAAGAGGAGTA
The DNA here is from genome assembly GCA_000611955.2 of Stegodyphus mimosarum. NCBI lineage: Eukaryota > Metazoa > Arthropoda > Arachnida > Araneae > Eresidae > Stegodyphus > Stegodyphus mimosarum. The sequence goes on from KK114706.1 coordinate 49,080, forward strand.
ATACCGAGAGTAAATGAAATTCCTACAGTAAGATCATTCACCGAAAAATTCGAATGTCAAATGTGTTGCCAATCCCTTTTATTTCGGCGACTGCAGAAGTGATTGATATGTCTGCCAACTGCTAGGTAGAGGTACAAGTATAAGTCAACTTTCTCTCCCATTTGTGTTATTTTTTACTCCATTGAGACAGGTTGGCGCTTCAGTTATCTTTTCCTGAGTTCTCTTTCTAGAAGCGTTAGAAAATAATTTTATCTCCTTCCTTTTTACTGATGTGTAAACACACTTCAGTTACAACCTGTTTGTGTTTAAATTAAACGGAAATTTACTGTGTTTGTTTTGTTAGGGTTATTTTTATTCGTCCTGGTTCCTTAAAAATGTTTATCTTAGTTCAAAAAATTTCTTTTTCATGTTTTTCCAAGAATTTGAGTAGTGAAAAAATATTAAAAGATATTCGCAAATGATATTGTTCTAAATATTCAAGCGTAGACTCCATATTTTTCTCTAATAAATTATTTCTTCCTTATTTTAAGCTTTAATTGTTGCCAAATAAATATTATTAAAGTATTCCTTTGTAATAAATAATAATAATTATAATGTAAATAATTTATTCAGAATGTGTTAATCAGTAACACATAGTAATTAGGACAGTTGTTTGAAATCAAAATGCATCTGCATTTGGAAATTATTACTTGCTTAGTAAAATATATTAACTGTTACATATTTGAAGTGAACATGGTAAAACACTACAAATTAACGGAAAGTTCTGTTAACGTTTCGTTAATTTGTTATCCTTAAACCGACGAAAATTATTCATCATTTTAAAACTAATGAAAAGTATTCGAAATACACGAAACATCCTTTATGTAAAGCGTTCCACCATTTTTGGCACTATAAAACGACGGAACTTTTGTGTTACTGCTGAAAATGTCCTGAAGGCTGGCTAACATTCCAAGTTAACACAAAGGAATCGGATATTTACCCTATGAAAAGTCACACAAGACCGAAATATTAATGCTGTAAGCAATAAAAGTTAATCCTGAAGTTATTAAGAGTCATTAAGGCACATCGATACATTGCGCAATCAACAAGAAGGAAATTCGTCAACAATAGCAAGAGCCTGGCGTTCGCAAAAGAAATCGCAAGCAAATATTTATCATGTTGGAACAATCTTATATTTTCAAACGAATCGAAATAGTATAGTATTTATTTGTGTGGAAATAGTATTTATTTGTGTATTTATTTGTAATAGTATTTATTTGTGTGGAATGATACATAACATTAAAACACATAAATGCAAAGGAGGAAATTTAAGAGCAGTGAATATGATATCAAACTGTAGTATGAAAGATAAAAGTGGTGATAATATGTAATTAAGAGGGTTCAGGGAGGTGGGAAACTAAGGGCTTATGGATTTAATATGCAATGTGATATCCCGTGATTTATATACACAAATCGCAATGTGTTTGCTACTGGCTATAAAGTTAGCTTAGTGAATTAAGTTCTACTTCTCCAGCAATACATTTTTTCAGGGTATTTACATCCTTAGGAATGGGAGACTTCCGTAACTGCTTTTCCATGCTAGCTCCGTAAGTTCTCTACTGCGTTAACATCAGGAGATTTTGATGGCTGTGGTATTCGCTCAGTGTCTTTTGTTTTCTTCTTCAACGAGATTTGCTCGATATGGATAAGCATTATCGTCTGCAAGTAAAAAGTCAGATCCATATGCACCTCTGAAAAGTCTTACATAAGGTTCTAAGACCTTATCCCGAAATCTCTAGCTGGTCACAGAACCGCTGCTAAAAACGTGTAGGGGCGTACATCCATCGATCATCATTCATCTTCAACTTATCATACCTGCATTACCGAAACAGCTGCGTTCCATAATGTTCGAAAGAAGATTTCGTGTTACATACTCCCTCCAAATATAAACACGTTTAAATCAGATATTAAACTAAACCTCAACTTATCAGTAAAAAGAACTTGAGATCATTGGCATTGTTCATTGACTGAGTTTTGATATTCTTTGCACTAATTAAAGTATTTTCTCTTTTGTTGTGAAGACAGCGGAACATATACTTTTGGTTTTCTGGCATAAAGACCTTTTTTCATTAAGCCTTCTGTATACAGTTTGCCGTGATATAACAGTTCCAATGGTGGCAGAAAGCACTGAACTGAACTTCCGAGCAGTTGACGACGGAAAGTTATTGCCAGACTCTGAGCTTGAGAAACAGTTGTTATTTGTTTACAACCTTGTCCAAGCCAACTCATAACAGTACCAGACTTCTGAAATTGTTTTCGTTGCGTGAAGACTGTCTGTCTTGAAATACCCATGCATCTCACTGTTCCCATGATTGCTTGCCCTGCTTCTAAACGCCCAATAATTCGCTACTTTACATATTCTTCCAAATGATACTTCGGAACTATAAACACGAGCGTTTGATTTCAGTACGTGTGGACTCGAAATTGAGACTTACACATTGAAATCAAACGCTGTGTTACAGAAATTCACTCAGATGTTCACTTTGCGCAAGCTCACCATCAGATGACCTAACACCTTAATTAGTATGTCAGAAGCCATCTGATCACTATTGATTGCATAATGTTATTCAGGCTTGTCTTTCACACATTTCTTGCAAAAATAGATCATACCGAATCGATATTTCAAGAATAGATTATACTGAATGGATATTTCATAAGTTATCATTATTTTGGTGTATGTAAAGATAAATTTGAATATAAGAGTAGTTAGGTTCCATTGACGAGTTATTGTGAGACGAAAGCCGAATGAAGAACTTAATTTAAAAACCCTATTGCGTACTGTTAAGCATGGAGGTGAAGATATAATGGTTTGGAGTTGTTTCGCTGCCTGGAATGAGAAATTTAGTTTTTGTAGAAAATAATATGGATCAGCATAAATATAATAAATATTCTTAATAAAAACCTGAAAGCATCTACAAGAAAATTTCGAATGCAAGGCATATTCATAGTCTATCAGGATAATGATCTTGAATATACAGTCCTAAATGTTCGCTTGTGGCTATTATACAACTGTCCTGAAGCTATCAAAACTCTTCACATTCTTAAAATTTTCCGTATGGCCTGAGTTGGGAAAACGAATATGAAAATACAATATTTCTTAGAAAGATCTGCTAAAAGTAATTCTTAGGGAGGAATAGAAAAAAAAAATTGGATGTTCTTTACATTGTAAAGTTTATCCTAATTTTATTAACAGTTATTTATTTTAAGTTTATGCATCTTTCCTATCATTCTAGTTTCAACTTACAATTTCCTACCAGCATGTAATTTCGAAAACGCAGTTAATGCAAATTAGTAAAGAGTAGTATTTAAGTCGGTGTTTCACTAACTTCTCGAGAGAGAGCCCAAGTTCCTGACTAACGCGCGTTTGCCTTTTGGCTACGTCTTTCTTAGCTATTGTTACGCTCGGCCATACTTTAGGCCCTTGTTTGGCTTCGCCGACTTAATTAAGATGCAGGGGCCAACTACTTGGAATCTTGATAGCTTCGGGCTATATCTTTCAGTTAGCTTTAGTTAAGCTTAATTAAGTTTAATTTCTTATTTATTTGAGGTTCAAGGCCAAGTGGAGGCTTTGCTGTACGTTCAGAGTTAGGAACTGATTGTAGCATATTTATTCTGAGAAATATTCGTAAGACTTACGTCTCTATTCACACGCTTAAGCGATTATTCGCTTGTTAGTGTTTGCGGGGTTCACGGATTGAACACTGAATTAAATAAGTGAAACTCCACAACATAAAAGCATTAGCTGAATCCACTCATGAAGAGTGCAATTTTAGCAAAAGAATATCCAATGAAATAGTGAACTTCCCGTTATTTTTTATGTTTTTTAAATATAAACTGTTTATTCAAAGTGTCCGAATACTTATGAAATTTCATTTTCAGAACGTTTTGAATAAATTACTTTATTTTCCAAAAACGTTTTGAATACTAATTTTTTTTTTCAAAACCAGTTTTAAGAACCATTATTGGTAGTATATGCGAAAGAAATATAAAGTCATTTAACTAATATTTAGCAACTCATATTTGCAAATAAAACTGAAAAACACAATTGTTCGGAAAAAAAAATGATGTAAGCCACTTTAAAATGAAATATTTCTATTTGTAGAAAACTAGCAAATGATTGTTTTTCAGCCAAGGTGCATAACATATGGCATTAGAAATATATTTTATTGGCAGATTAATTAAGTAAACCTTTATGAAAATAAGTGTTTGATTATATTATAAATCATATAATTTGGGTATTAAACTAAAATTAGAGTAAAATTTAACACCAGTATACGCAATTCTTAATATAAAGAAGTTATTCATCAAAAAGCAATTTCGAAAGATAAATACAAACGTTAAGCTACACATATTGGAACATCTCTCAAAATTCATACTTATCAGGCCTCATGTATGATTCATATGGAGGTAATATAGATGCGAAGAATAAATACTAAGTTTTAGGTGTTTATAACTTCAAAATTCTCAATGTATGTGCACTACAGAATTAATTGTAAGAAATAGAAAATATTAATAATAATAAACAGGTAAAAAATTTTTCTTTTGCTTGAGAATAAAACAAAAGTCATTCGAAAGTCTTAAAAAAGTCTTTTTGTCTTAAAATATGACATTCAGAAGATGTTTTTTGGTAATATTATTAATAAATCATCTAAATCGCTGTGTTTTTATGACTAGACTGATGTAGCGCTCTTAAACTGTTGACAATATAACTTTCATCCATGTCTATTTCTTATTTATGTAATAAAATTTAAACATTGCCAAAAATTTTGATTTATAAAAGTGTTGTTAAGTACACGGGATATTTTTAATTCATATCGTGGGAAGAGGAGGTGTGTGCGTGTGTGTTGAACTGTCAGTACATATATTTCCGTGGTTCGAGTTCCGGGAAAAGCGTTGCTCATTTTTCACGCCTTCCTGCTTTCAAAAAAAAAAAAAAAAAAAAAAACCTTAAAAAAAAAAAAAAAAACACCTTGTGTCTCTACAGTGGTGCCTGAACTAAAAAAGGAGTTGGATGATGATTCTCCACCACCAGGATTTGGCGATGGGGTACCGTAATCCCCAGTCGCCCTTTAAAAGGGGGAGTATATAAGGCATTTCTCCCACCTTCTTAACATACCTTCGTGGTGTAGTGGTCAGCACCCTCGGTGCGTATGCGAGAGGTCCGTGGTTCGAGTCCTGGAGAAAGTATTGCTCATTTTTTGTCTCTCCTGCTTTCAAAAAATACCTAATGTCTCTACAGAATATTTCGGAAGACCAAAAGTCCTTTAGTTTGCTTCATCAGACGAAATCTCTTCAAAGAAAAGTGACGAAATAAGCAAATATTTTTAAAGGCCTGCTGTAAATATCAAGTAACCAGAGTAAATGCTTTACACCTTAAATTAGCCCGATACTTTCATTTATCTTCATTTAAAAATATTTTATTATGTCATGAAAAATTTCCATTTTTATCATTCTTTCTGTTACGGTTATAATCTAATTTCTTCTACAGCTGATTATCATTTTTCTTTTTCGCCCTGGTGGCTTTCAATGGAGACTTCCTTTTGCTCGGAATAGATTTACATGAGGATAATACATAAGCATATATCATATGTCTTCTTATTATAATACAGTAAACCGATCTGAACAAGATTTCTCTTTCATTTTACGCATCTGAAGGTGAAATAAGTTAGTTAAATATGGAATGTTTGAAAATGAAACAGGTGTAAAAGAAATACACCAATCTGTGGAGGGGAATAAAAAACGTTTCAGTTATTTGGAGTTAAGTATTATTTCAGTTAAGTTTAGCATGGATATATTACTTAAATTTGGCCTAAATGAAAGATAAAAGGCTCATTGCACTTCAGGATGTCAAATTGTTAACATTTGGGGCCGGGGGCTTTGGCAGTTGTAAAAGCCTTGAAAGGATGGGGTATATTGAATCGAATGCTTCCCCCCCCCCTTTAAGAAATCACCTCTTATTTGCAACAAAGGTCCTTGTGTGTAGTTTAATGGATTCTTAGAGGGATGCATTTATGTCACAGAAGGAAGGGAAATGTAGGAATTAGTGATAAGACTTCAAAATGCTTTTCGTCATTGAGGGAAAATTTCAAATTGCAGTTGTTCCGGATGAGACTACTGGATGTTAACGCAGAAGGAAATGTGTAAACTTGCGTTGAAGAAAATGTCATTTTTACATTATAATACGTTATTTTCGTTTTTTACAAAAATTTTGTTTGAATTTTAAATTACACTGCAAAATTATGTGTCTATAGGAAGTGCTTACAATAATTATTTCTATCATATTTTTATTATATCACAAAATTATTCCAACTGTTTGATTATTTCATGGACGATTTTACATTTAACTGGCCTTCACATCAGTCTTTTTTTTTTTTTTTCACTGTTAAATTTCCTTATATTTTTTTTATTTGTTTTGGTATATATTATCAAATATAGATATATCTTTGAACTTTCTTCTATACAAGGAATAATTAAAATATAAGCCCTTAACGCTATAAAAATGATTAAAAGTTAAAGTTCAGTGAAACTTCTAAAATTATGCTCCATAGGCGTAATAAAATTTTAATTTTACATAATTGTTAAAAATCTGCTTGATAACGTACTATTTAAGGAGGAAACTTGCAGCAAATTAGAATATATCTGGTTTAATTAAAAATTATTTTATTATTATCGTAGATTGTTAGCATTGCAATGTCACGTAAGTGTTCCTAATTTACATTCAGTTCTTTTCCAAAATACTTGCAGAGTAAAACAGAAGCTCCAAAACTGTTTTTTAGAATAATATATTTTAGTTTAAAAAACTAGGGAAAAAAAAGGATTATTTAATCATCCACCGTTTTATACTGTTTATTCAAAATTAGTAAGTGATATATTTTAGGTATTAATAATAGAATGAATTAAGTAATTTAAAATGTCAAATTATTTAGTTTCAAAACACCACATTTACACGTAAATTCCATTTGTCTTTTCATACTAAATTCCCAGCCTCACTAAGGGAACGTGTTCATTCGGGTTGTAAAGAACAACTGCAAACAAAAAGGTTACATACGCCTTTCAAATCAATAATTTTGTGTTCCATAGAGGCCCCATAAAGTTCTTTAGTTAGAATCTGAACAAGATCTGAAGGATCTTGTATCCTTAAAGAATCCAATTTTCACATTTTAGAAACATCCATTTCTTTTACTAAAAGGGATGTTACGAGCATAGCATTGGTTGAAGATATATCTTTATCAGGTAATTTTCCTTTGCCGCAGTAGAACGGTGTTTGCAACACCAGGGTACCTGAGCCAAAGGCTCTACCCCTTGTAGAATTTATTTGGTAGCTACGAAAGATGGTACGAAAGTAACTAGCCAATTAATAAAATAAGTGTCGGAGATAAATGTATACAAATAATTTTTTTTTAAATTATATGTGTAGAATATGAATTACTGGAATAGTTAATATTAGATTAATTAGTTATTTTCTAGGAAGCTGGAAAATAGCAAGCTGTACGAGCTGGTGAGGAGGCGAAAAAGCATGATTAGTGATTAGTAGGCACAAACATATCAAGCAACCTGAACCCAAATATATAAATAGAGAGATGTTTAAAGACAAAATAACATATATGCAGGATGTACGCAGAACGACAAACACAAATCATAATCAATACTATAACATAAATATATACACAGGGAATAGGAGCAAAAATAAAGTGAAAAGTGATTCAAGAGAAATGAGCAGCGGGTAAAGAATTTACATTATGGTCGTATTCAACTGGGCCAAGGGCCTATCCATATTATTTAGATCATTATAATCATAAGTACAGATTTTAATGCTATCGTTGTCAATAAGGCTTTGCCTTGCGTGAAAATGTTTTGCCAATTTGTAGTAATGGGATCTGAGTAGCTTCATTCCAAGCTCCTCATGTATCCTGTTGTTTCGAACATACCATTCGGCATTAGTAATTTGGCGAAGAACAATGTTCTGGCAAGCCTGCAACTTTTGCCTGTTAGTTTTTCTGGTCTGTGCCCAAACTGGACTGGCATAACATAACAATGGTCTGAGAATGGACTTGTAAATAAGTAACTTATTGTCTATAGATAATACACTGTTCCGAGAAATTAAGGGATAGAGTTGTGCTTTACGAACTCGGAACCTCTGGATGATAGAAGTGATGTGTGGGGACCATGTAAGAGTATTATTGAGGATCACCCCAAGATAAGGGACTTGCTAGGTAATTTTCCTGATAAGGTCCAACCAAGTAAAGTTTCCATTGCTACAAGTCCACAAGTCAATATTTTACGCTGACCTGTCATAGTTTTCCTATCACGTCAGTTCCAAGGATTAATTGAACTTGTTGTGACTCTTTACCCACATTTGACAATGCTATCTTCATTTCTTGAAACTCTTTGATCCATGGACCTGAACTAACAAGTGTAATATTATCACCATATAGTGGGCTGGTCCAAAGCTTCCATGTTACAAGCTATATTATTTTGTGGATTTCTTAATCTGATTCTATAACATGTGTGTTCACATTTTTCAGAATTAAGTCCTCCAAATAAAGAGTGTATAAGAGTTTCTTTTCTCCCTGGGCTATATCCCCTTTCTTCTGGTAGATTTTTCAATATATATGTTTTCTGGGACCCTGAATTCAGGATTGCTCTAATAAGTACTTCCTTACTATCTGACACTAATTTTATTTTCATAGTCTGAAGCAACACCTTTCGGCATAAGTGATGTTAGACATGCTAATTTCAGAACTTGCACACTTTTCATTGCTCTTGCCCGATTTTCTGTTTCGAGCACCTAGAGTATCACGCATAAGTGGCACATCTTTTTTACCATATATTGCGCATTTTAAAAATACTTTGCATTTACGAACTGGATGTCCATCTGTCAGGCAAGCGAAGCAGCATTGTTTATCTCTTAAAATATTCTGCTTCTCAGCTTAACTCATCTTTTGAGCAGAAAAACAGTCTGAGTTCGCGTATTTCCCTGAACAAAAAATAAATGCTTTCTTCACATCCTTTGAAGCTATAGAGAATAAATTGGCAGCTGTAAGTATTCTTCTTTGCTGTCAAATGCCCTCCTCTTTTCTTTAAAGATTGGCGATTTTCACTTACCAAAAACCAAAACCAGACATGGCTAAATTTATTCTTTCTTCCCCTTCAGTTTCAGCCTTAAGGAAGGACATCAAATTAGTCAACCGTGCCTTAGCATCATCTGTTCCATGCTTTTAGGAACTCTTCTTGAAAGCAAGATTCAACCATAGGATAAAGTGTCGAAACACATTTATCAGTAGTCTCCCCAGTGTTTCTACTGCTCTAAGATATGTTTTGAGTTTATCATACAGAAATATCATTGAAATTTTTTCCTGTTTTCGAACCGAAATTATCAATTTTAACAACTCTCTAACATAAATCTCTACTAAAAGTTAATCTCTTTCAAACCGAGTTTTAAGACTCTTTGGAGTAATTGGCTCCTGTTGGCGAGAAGTTTTCTACAACTTCTACTAGATCCACTTACAGTAGCTTGAATAAGGTATTAAAATTTAGTTTCAGGTACAATTTCTTCATCATTATGAATCTGTTGGAATTGACTCCAAAAGCGTAGCCAGTCCTTAATGTCACCACTAAACTGTCTAATCTCTAATTTCGGTAAATTAAATTTCTTTTTAGATCCGGTGAGAGTAACAGAGCGTAAAAGTTTACAATTGGGTGCCCCTTGCTTTTTGGGGGATTTGTTTTGAGGCCAATATCGGCGCCAGAAAGGCAGGGTAAAGGCTCGGAATACTTTGCGTAAACAAAGTTGCGAAGGCGGAGCTAAGTGACGTCTATAAATGGGTGGGACTAAGCTTGTGACGTCACAATGTATTCTCTATAGATGTAGAAATACTATAAGAAATTGTTTTTATTTCAAATTACCATGATGAGTAAGTGAATTCTATTAATTATTAAAACGGTAAACATCATCGATGCCTCTCATACTTGTATTTCATACAGTTAATACTTATACTATATGTGCTCAGTAGTAATTTCTGAGCAGGGCCTTTAGCCTCCTTCTATTGCTTCTATCATTTACATTATAGTTTAAAGCTGGAATGGTGGAATTTCCGACCTTAGCTATATTCGCGTAAAATCTTTTAGCAAGTTCGATGATGAAGTTTATTAGCTGAGGCGTTCTGGTTTCAAGATGTATAGCATCGCTACGAATGTACCAAGTACTATTTGTTATCTGCCTAAGCGTGACATTTTGCAGTTGCAGTTTAATTAGAGTAGAATTACATACATATCCCCAAACAGGGTAGGCATAGGTTACTATGGGACGGAGCATGACTTTATAAATGAGTAATTTTTGATCTAATGCTATAACGCTGTTTCGAGAGATTAAGGGGTTAAGTGATTTTTTACTAGATCGAAACTTAGTAATTACATGTTTTATGCGGGGGTTCCATGTGAGGCGTTGGTCTAATATGACTCCAAGGTATTTGACTTCCTTAGCCCAGGGAATGGCAGTATTATAGAAGTTAAGTTAGATGATAAGTTTGCTTCACTTGTTAAAGTTTGCTTGTATAAGTTTGTATATGTTTGCTTCGACTGAGCGGAGGGCATCTCCATGTATTCTAACCTCCTTGGTTTTACCAAACTATCATGGTAACCAGAAATGGCATTTCATCGCCAAAATTAAACAAAATGTGTGGCTAATCGAAGGAGCGCCCAGTTCTACACTAGAGCCTGAGTGGATCTTCTAAATACTGCTCGCCGTTCAAAATAATTTCTTTCAGTTCCGTTATTATGATCTCTTGACGCTATGCACACCAATTTCTTCGACGATGTACAACAAGTCCTTTTTCCTAAATCCTTTTGCTGCCTGAAACATTGTTTCGAATGAGAGGTAATGTCCTGACACGTTAAGCCAGAAAATGTAAAGGACAACTGCAAACAAAACGTTACAGACCCCTTTCAAATCACTCAAATGAAATCCAAGTTCTCCAGATGAATGATGCAACTATTTCTTCAGTTAAAATGCAGTCTTAAATTAGCATTGTTAACGTAAACAACTTTAACATAAGCTGAGAACACTGCGTTTCAAACATTACGTAAAAACGAAAGCATATTTACTTAATAACAATAATAATTGTTGCCATTCAGCAAAAAAGAAAAGTGGTAACAAAAACATAAGTTGAAAATCATAGGTGAAGTAATAGTTAAGTTTAAATAACGATATTAATTATTGTACAGTCTTTAACACGGATTACAAATTTAGGGTAATTTCTTAGTACAAAGAGTTTTTCAAATTGAAGGGAAAATTGTTTGTTATGTGTAGTTTCTGAAAAACCGCGGGGAAAAAAAGTTACACAACAGTTAGTTGTTGTATTCGATACTGTATTATATTATTTTATAGTTTAGTATGCTACATAATTAAACCCATTAAGAGAAATTTTCAGATAATTTCAGGTACCCGGTACAGCAAAAATCTCTTCTGTTTAAAATCGTCGTCGCATGTGAATTTTTCCGTTTCCTCTATTGTTTGAACTAGTAAGTTTAAACTCAGACTGTCTTTGTAGCACCTTTGACATCAACCATGGCGGCATATTTTAATGGTGCGATCTAAATTCTATCGTATGTTAGTGAGTATCTTTATGTGCAGTTACTTAAAAAAACTTCATTGTCAGGTCAAGTGAATCCTATACTGACACAGTTGAATTGGCCGTTTGCCCCTTTTCTGACGAAAATTTGGCCGATATTCATTGGTTTCATTAACACTTCAATCATAATGCTATTAAGAAAATTATGTTATAACCGAGTGGCCAAGGTATCATTGAGCGTAGTCGCTGAGATATGTGTCTAATGAATGGCAAAGGCTTTCAATCTTTTAAAACGTCAAGGTTCAGAAATTCAGATGGGGAGCATGTTTTGTGTTAGAACAATGATTTGAATATTATGTAACAGCTTTTACATCCTCTTTGTATTCTCGGAGCTCAACGGACAGTGACATTTCCCAAATGCTACTCTAATCCATTCTGAACGTCTTATTTCTAAATTATTTGAGCGAGACATCGATACACTGAGACGGAGGTAGCTTTTAAAATGCGCATCTGTACATCTGGAATCTAAAGGGATAAGCCCCACGGAGAAACACAATGAATAAATTCCTCTCTTCTACAAAGGCAAAAGCTTTCAAACTGATCGACTAGTTTTAGTGTGTTTACGATTTTCCGGGGTTAGACAAAAAGTGTAAATCATCCGTGGAATGGTGTTTGGTACACCAGGGTATCTGAGCGACAAGACTCTACCCCTTGTGGAACAGTTTAAGAATTGCGAATAGTATGATGAAATAACCTAAAAGATATCCAAGGTATTTTTTATAATAAAATTTTCAAAGTGAATAATTAATAATTAATAATTCATATTTAAGCCAGAAGTTAGGGAATACTAATTAAAGTATTAAGCGATATCAAATGAATGCAGGCCGGAAGTCGTCGAGTTGGTGACCGTGTGGATAAAGGGCAAGGTTAGGCGAACATTGATAATTTGAATCCGATAAGTAAGATATAAATACTATGAACGTAAGAATAAAAAGAATGCATAACAGATACAATAAGAGAAGAAGACGCTCAACCGGTATAGTGGTTAGCGTCGCTGACTGCCGTACCGAAGGGCCCGTGTTCGAATCCCGGAGAAGACATGGATGTTTGTAAATGTCGGTGCGGCATAGCGGCACTCTAAATATGCGGCGAGCCGAAAGTCCTCTCCTGCGGTTTGGTGGATGGGAAGAGGGGTGGGAGACCCTCGGATCCGTCCTCCCGGGGTGCTCTCCATCAAAATTGGGGGCGGAACTGAGCCAAATCGCGCTGTCACCTGTTAGGTGCTCAAGGCTGTTGCCAACGACAGGCGTAAATTTTCGCTCCTCGTCACGAGGAATTTCGTGGGCTTGAGCTGACTGCGTCAGACAAGTGAGCATAAGTAACAACATAAGAGAAGGTTAAAATAAACCGTAAAGGCATTATAATAAATATTGCATAATATATACATTCATCTGGGCCATGGGCCTGTCCATATGTGCTAGGTCATTGTAGTCATAATTGAAGATTTAATGGCCGGGTTGTTAATTGTTTTTTGTCTCTCATGAAAACTTTTAGCAAGTTTATAATAATATGAGCATAGTTGCTCCATACCCAGTTCTTCATGAATTCTATTGTTCCGGATATACCACTCCGCTTTCACTATTTGCCGAAGAACAGAATTTTGGCAAGTCTGTCATTTTTTTCTATTATATTTTTTGGTACAGGCTCAAACTGGACTAGCATAACACAGTAATGGACGGAGAACGAACTTACAAATGAGTAACTTGTTGTCAATTGATAAAACACTGTTTCGAGCAATTAAGGTGTATAGTTTAACTTTACGAACTCGAAACTTTTGGATAATAGACGTAATGTGTGGGGCCTATGTAAGAGTTTTGTTGAGGATCACCCCAATATAAGGGACCTGCTAAAAGTGTCAAGCTAATTTTGTTTCTTTGACGCACAATTTATAGTTATAGTTTTCATCATCAAGCTCTTGAAGAAGTTTTCGTATTACTTCTTCAGTCCTCTTTTCCTTTTCCTCATATTGCTACAAAAAATCAAAATAATTCCTAGAAGACTTATGAAAATATGCAATATTCTAAAGCAAGGCAAAGCTCTGTTTACAGTTTACAAATGCAGCTATCCCGAATTCTGTAGCTACAAGAACGAAAAGGAAAAAATTGGGGAAACTGGATCCTTTGAAAGAGATAAGTGGTTAAAATCACAGAGACGTCAAATTTGACATTTCATCCCACACTTTCAGCCTGAAAAATGGGGGGAAAAGACATAGACCACTAAAGTGGACAACCCCGATCTTCTATGGCCATTATAATCAGGGCTGTAGAGAGATGGAATCGGAGTTAGGCAAATTTTTGGGTCAAAGGAGTCGGAGCTGGAGTCACTAAAAACACGTCGACTCCGACTCCAGCTTTTGTTGGACGATTTGAATTTGAAATGAAATTAAAGTGAATAGAAAAAAAATTAATGGCAAACTGAGTTATTATTTTTATTTATGAACTATATACATTAATAAATAGTTATTTTCTATTTTATTGACATATTAATAAATAAATATGAGGGAGGAGTATGGATGTTATATTTGCCATTATTAATTAAACTGATTCATTTAGTTACAAATCCCATTGGTAAATTTAGGTAAGCAGCAACAGAAGCAAGAACTCCCAAAATTGACGCCATTGTTAGGAAGCGAGGAGGAAAAGGAGAAATTATTCATCAAGCAGCGCGATGGGGAAGTATATACACTCACGTTTGTGAAAATTGCAACACCATGAAGGACTTACGCGAGTGAGCTGAAATTTTCAGGAAATGCAAAGTAGCGCATGATATGCAAATGATTAGAATTGCAAATCCGTAGCGCATGCGTATGCTGAGCAGCGCCCTCTGAACGGCTGATGGATCCGAATAAATAGACGGCTGTAGCGAGGCGTGTATGGTTATCGGTGGTTATCTGCTAGTGGTAAACGTTAACTCAATCTGTACTTATGCCTCGTCGACGAAAGAGAGCGAGATTTGAACAACTTACAGAGTTTGAACGAGGGAGAATCATCGGCCTTCGTGAAGCTGGATTGTCGTATCGTGCAGTAGCCTCTCGTGTGCAGCGTAACAGCAGCACAGTGATGCGCGTTTGGAAGCAGTGGACGGACGAGTGTCGGACAACTCGGAAATCCGGGAGTGGACCCCGAAATGTGACGTCAGCTCGCGATGATAGACACCTGGTCCGCATGGCGCGGACGGACCGTACAGCTTCCTCTAGACAATTGGCAGCACTGTGGTCAATAGCTACAGGTGTTTCATTGTGTGCTTCATCAATTCGTAGACGTCTGCTGCAGTGTGGACTGCGCGCACGGACTCCTTTATACAGGATCCCCCTAACGCACGACCATCGCCGCCTGCGGCTACAATGGGCCAATCAGCATAGAGACTGGCGTGCTGATTGGCAGCATGTCGTGTTTTCTGACGAATCCCGCTTTAATTTGTGGTACCATGATGGCCGCATTCGTGTCAGACGCTATGCCGGTGAACGCCACCTTCCGGAGTGCATTATCGAACGCCACAGTGGACGAACACCCGGAGTTATGGTCTGGGGCGCCATAGCATATCATAGACGATCTCAATTGCTACGAATTGTGGGCAATCTGAACAGCAACCGGTATATCCGTGAAGTTCTACAGCCCGAAGCTGTTCCCTTCCTTCAAAGCTTGCCAGGCGCTGTATTTCAACAGGACAATGCCCGCCCTCATACTGCTCGGATTGTTAAATCCTTCTTTGCAGCGCAGCAGGTACAGCTTCTTCCTTGGCCTGCGTGTTCCCCGGATATGTCGCCAATTGAACATGTGTGGGATGTCATTGGTCGGCGTCTTGCTCGTGATCCTCGTCCTGTTGCGTCTGCAGACGAACTTTGGGTACGCGTACAAACGATATGGAATGCTCTTCCTCAGTCAGACATTCAAACTTTGTTTGACTCCATGCCACGTCGTGTAGCAGCACTTATTGCGGCGCGTGGTGGCCACACGAAATACTGATTCTGATCTCTTGTTCTTGTTTGTTTGCTTTGAACATTTAATCATTTATTTGTACCACTGCCACTCAACTGTGTATTAAATTGCATTCAATTATGACGATTCCTTCTTGGTGTTGCAATTTTCACAAACGTGAGTGTATTTGATGATACAGAGGTTGTTAGAATTAAGAATATTTTTATGAAATGTAGATAACCCTAATGTTTCACTAATAGAAAGACTCTGGCATCATCTTGCAGAATTAGAAATTCTTCTTTCTACTGTATATAGCCACAAAATGCTAAAATCTGAAGAATTAACTGGAGGCAAGTATGGAAAAATGTGATGTTTGTTCTTTCTGAAATGGAGGGTTTATTGCAGAAGGAATCATTTCTTCAATGTGTAAGGTTTATCCTAATTTTATTAACAGTTATTTTAAGTTTATGCTTCGTTCCTATCTATTCTAGTTTCATCTTACAATTTGCTAACACAATGTAATTTCAGAACCTCACTGAATGCAAATGAGTAAGAGTACTATTTAACTCGATGTCTCACCGACCTCGAAAGAGACAGAGTCTGGTTTCCTGACTAGCGCGCGTTTGCCTTTTGGCTACGTCTTAGATATTCCTACGCTCGGCCATACTTTAGGCCCTTGCTTTGCTTGGCCGATTTAATTAAGATTTAGGGGCCAACTACTTAGAAACCTAATAGCTTCGGCTATATGTTCAATTAGTTTCAGTTAAGCTTAGTTTAATTTCCTATTCATTTAAGTTCAAGCCTAAGTGGAAGCTTTGCTGTATACTCAGAGCTAAAAGTTGATTGTATTTATTCTGAGAAATAAAGGGTACTTAACCCTTCTTAAGTCTTACGTGTTTATTCACACACTTAAGCGATTATTAGCTTGTTAGTGTTTGTGGGGTTCCTAGGATTGAATATTGAATTAAATAAGTCAAACCCCACAAATGAAGAAAAGAGAAACTAGTTTGCTAGACAATGAGATCTTCCTGATTTCAATATATGTAGATCCAAAACATCGAATTTTGTTGGATGACGAACAAATTAAAAAGGCAAAGAAAGCCATCTAAGAACTTTCATTAAGAATGAAATTATTCTCGGAACGACTGGATTATTCAAATCAGGACAGTCAGACTGCACACGTTGCAACTGAGTCTCTATTATCCTCTTCCAGTGATGAATTAGGTTTTGAGAAATATTTGGATAATATTGAAAAGGCCAGGCAAAGCGAATGAAAATAAAGAACCAAGAGCCTTCAGATATAAAAATGAAAAAAGAAAAAAATACAAGTAAGAACACAGCCTTTGAAGAAATAGAGAAATAGTATTGCTCTTGCAAAACACCTCTTTTAGAACTTATAAAAATCTATCTTGAAAAGTTAAAAGAAGTAGCCCTAACAGTAACAGCTCTTCCTCCTACTCAAGTTAGTGTGGCAAGACTCTTCTCAGTTCTGAAGTTTATCAAATCGGATCTATGGTTCTCTAACGAAGATCTTGACGAAGCCAGAAATTACTAATGCCAGTTTTTCCATTCATAATAAAGCTAATTAACATAAATAATTTGCTATGCATCAATTTTTTTTTTCGTACGGGTACTGTCGTGTCCGTTCCTCTAGTCGTGGTGGAGAAATGTTCAAGTTGTCTTGTGGGTTGTGTTCCTCCTGGCGGGGTCTGTTCGCTGGTAGCGAGCGGGCGGTTTTGCTTGAGATGTGTTAATGATCGTTTGAACCCACAATATGGAAGGGCCACAGCCTCCAGCGCGTCACTGGGCGGACGCCTGGAATACTTAGAAATATTTCGCGGTTTAACCGGAGGGATGCCCGTGTCATCAGTTTGACTTAGTTTCCTCTTCCCCGCCTAGTGGGGTTGCTGAGGGAGTGTGGTCTGACCCGACTGCCGAGATAGTGTAACGGGCTTTGTTCTCGTTATATCCGATTGCGAGCGGAGAGGTGACCCCGGCCGGGTGGCGCACGGCCCATGAGATTGCCTCTAGAGGTTGGACTTTTAATCTGTGTAAAGCAGGTCCAAGTGACCAGCCAGGTAACGGAGTCCTTTCTCTTTAGCGTTTCTGTAGCATCTATTATTTCTTTTATATTAAAAATGAAGCTGTAACCCATGTGTATATGTGTGCATATATATGAGGGAGTGGGAGTCTTTAAAATTTCAGGAGTCGGAGTCGGTCATTTTCCTTACCGACTCCACAGCCCTAATTATAATGGCCATCCCGTCTCAAAGTCAAAACATACGAGATCCATTTGTTATTTACGGAAGGATGCTTTGTGGAAGACTTTCGAAGGGAAACTAACTCGTATTTAAGTTACATCTAAGCAAAACCACGAAAATCCTCTGCAGCCAATTCTTCACCGAGACAGGAAATCGGATCGAAATACTAATGTCCAGCGGCTATATTCATTCAGCTTTTGGTGGGCCATTTCAAAAGGAAATCGTCCGCATCATCTCTGCTCATCAGGATCAAATATATTTCCCTCAACTTATCTGTTTTTATGCCTTGAGGATTTGATTTAAGTTCAAAACCAACCTAATTAAATATTGTTTGTTTTTATAAATGAAAAAAGAAACTAAATTTTAAATTCGGGATTAAGAAAATAAACAGAGACTAATTCTTCACAGAGAAAAAAAGTTTAAAAAAAAATCTTTTATTTTCAGTTAAAATCAAATAGTATTTTGACCTCCACTGCCAAAAGTGCCCTACCTAGATGGATTGTTGCCTTCGTACAAAATTACTAGTGATGATTACGATTTGATGAAACTTCATAAAAGAAAAAGCAATAATTGCAGAGGTAAGTATTTTGAAACAATAATTCAATAATATGCTGGTAGTATTAAAGACTTACCGCACACATAACCATATCTGTATTTTCAACTCCTATTAGCATCCAGAAGCGAAATTTTTTCTTACATGGTCAGAAGGAAGTTAAGGGGCTACCGCCCCGGGCGGTATTTTTTATGTGAGACTTTGCTTTATATGGTTAAGTCATGTGGATCGTCGGGGTGGGGGCAAAGAAACTGACGATAGTTGAAGAATGACAATTTGGTAAATGTATTCGTTTGAAGAAAGCGATAGTTTTTACATTCAGTGGAGTATTCAAAGAAACACCAACGAGATTTCAAATGCGCCATCATGATTTGTCTTGCTCACTCCATCAAAATTTTTTCATGAAAAATACGAATGTTAGCTAAATTATTATCACGGTGACATTAGGAAGGAATAATTCCTCATTGAGAGAGAAATATTTCAGAGTTTTATGTCTTTTGCTGCTAGGGAAGATGGTACGGGGGAAATTAATCCCTTTAAACTTTTGTAATTTAGTCTAAAATACTCTCTACAGAATGCAGTTCTAAATATTGTAGCGAAAAATTCGGCGGTTGCGCGTTTAAGTTTTCCGGCATAGCATTAGGTTTGCCATAAAATAGTGTATGGGAGGGTTGCCAGATTGGCGACTTTATCGCCCATTTGGCGACCAAATCGGCGATATCCCATGGTCCAATCGGGAAGCTTCTAGAATAAGTTCCTGTCGAGATATTTCTCGAAACGTGTGGAACCTAAGGAAAAGCTATATAAACCCCTGCGTTTCTGAGAGCCGGCATTGTAAGAATAACTGCTTACTGTGAGTGCTAAGCTACGCGAGAGTTTTGTGAACGGAAAGCGATCGAGATAGTGCTTTGCCGTGAAGCTACCTTTACAGTATAGCTTGACAGTGCATTGGTTCCACGGTATTTATTATAAGTTTAGTGTTGCCGTGAAGCTACCTTTACAGTTACAGCCTGAAGCTGTGTTGCTGATTGTTTCAGCTTATTTATTGTAGATTTTCTACGCTTTTAAAGGTAATTTTGGAACTGTGCTGTAAATAGTGATTCTTGTAAATAAATTGTGCTTTTTATTGTTCTGCATCGTGTTTTCATCGGATACTCTCAAATCAACGAACCCGTATAACGCAACAATATTATATTATTACTCTTTATTTTTTGCACAATTGCTTCATGCGTTAGATATGTTTTTCCAAATAAAAATCCGTTAAGAATTACCTAAGGTTTACAAATGAATACTTTGCCTTTAAGAAATATTGCTATAGTGTCTATAGGGAAGGAACTGGACTAATGAGACTGATGAAATTGAATTTACAATGTTACTGTCAGTTTTGCTATAGCGTATAGTAATGAAAAGAAAATAAGCAGAATAGCATTTTTAATGTTGGAATTAAAGTTCGAATAAAAAATAAACACAACATTTATTTTATTTATTTTTTCGTGTATATTGTTTTAGATAATAGTGTCATTATAATACAATAGATAAGGGCTTCTCAATCAGGAGGGAATTTCATAGTTTTAAGGAGAGGAATGTGATCAGTCTTATATTTATTAAGTATCTAGTCTTAATCTATGAATATAAAAAACTACTTTTAGTCACATTTTGGTATTATCAATATTTTCTGCACAATTTGTTGTTTAATTTATAAAACGCGTAAAAAAATCGTCTAAATCTAGATAAATGTATGTAATTATTTCACGAGTTTTGGAAAGAAAAGGGAAATAATCTTCCAGCAAAGGTGAAAGGGGGGCAATGGTGCGAAGAAAGGTTCAGAACCTCTGCATGAGACATGCTGTGGTCCTTTTTGACGTGTCTTGAAAGAGGAGGAAAACTCAGAAACCGTCCCACGTGGGGGGGGGGGGGGATATTTTCTAAAACA
>KK114706.1:69465-97498 GCA_000611955.2 Stegodyphus mimosarum
ATTGTCTAACACATCTGCATTTGCTTTCTTTGAAATAATGTGAAGTTAAATAAAATTAAACGAGATTTTATGTAGCCGATATCTGATGGACTGGAAAAATGGATAGCTAGAAATAATACAAATTTTTCTGTGCAATACGATTATCGTTAAACAGACTGCAACAGTTTTACCGAGAAAACTACAATTGTTCTTAATCATCCAGGATTACTTTCTGATCTCAAAAATAAAATCTTATCTTTGAAAGTGGAACCATTTCGATGGCATTTTAAAAAAACCTAGCTAGGGAATGTTAAAGAATACCAACAGCTGACTTTTGCAAAGTCATCCAGGAGTTCCATGAATCTGGTAAAAGATGTTTAACTCTAGCTGGAAAATATATACTACAAAGCAAAGCAATGGTAAACTTGTTTCTTTCAAATGCTAATATTATATGAAGTATGTCATAGAGCTTTGCGTAGAATATCATATTATAATAACGCGTAAGAATTATGGAAAACTGTAGAAGAAAAAAAGATCAATTTTTCTTGCAGCGAATAGTTCATTATTCGCTTTAACCTCTTATCTAATTTCAATCAGGAAATTCTCAGAAGCGTAGGCAACTTAGACGCGTAGCAAAGGCAACTCCGAGACACATCTGGCTATGTGCCTAAACGTCATCGTCTCATAAGAATGCATTGTATTATCACCGCTGACGTAAGAAGGTACGTGAATAAGATGGCCGATTTAAAACTGAAAAAAAAAAGACTAAAGTTTTTATGTAGTGTTTGTTTATAAAACCCTTGCTTAACGAAATTTCGCACAAAAGGACATCGAAGTATTGAATCTGAAGTTAGTCATTTCCACTCTTTCTCCCACTCTTTTTTTTTTTTTTTTGACTTCATTGCGCGTTCTAAAACTACAGAAACTACAATCTTACCGTTATTCTTTAGATTATTACACAATGAAAGAAAAAAAATCGGTAAGCTGCATGTAGAAACAGTGATGTTTAGGGAATAATTTCAAGTAATGCATGAATAAATATTTGAATTTGTCTATAAAAACTGCGACAACCACCTATAGCAGATTTGCATTGGTAAAGGAATTTTTTTAGAGGATACGGTTAGAATTCATGTTATGTAAAGCTAAGTTAGCTAATCTTTAAGCTATTCTGATAAGATAGCCACCCATTCGTTCATTCGATCGATATATATAAACTTCTGAGTTAAATATTTGAATTAACTGAAGCTTCTCAAGAAGCCTTACTTTTCATATTTATAACAAACCTTTTACTTAAGTTTTACCTCTTTTCTGTGTTACTGAAATTCAGTTAGACTTATATTTAGCGAGAAGGTGAAAATTCTTAAGAGAAAAGAGAAAATTAAACAAGTGTAATGAGATAGGTAACCAGGGTTACACTTATCAAGAAAATTTTGAAATTTATTTTGAAAATAATATGTTTAAAAATCCTACTTGTCCGACAATCATATTTAAGTAAAAATGAGTCATTACCGTGTTTACATAATCCAGTCTATCTGAAATATCAGAACAGACGAAACCTTTAATAAATCGAACAGGAGATTTTTTTTTTCATTGGTAGAAGTTGGCGGAATACTAGAATTTCACCGCTGATTATAGAGATATAATACGACAGTATTAACTGTGAAATTCACTCCATTTCTGATGGACAGCGCACCGGGAGATGGATACGAGAATCTCTCAGGCCTACCACCAAGTCACTCGAAAGGAAACTTGACTTTCTCAGATTTTAAGTGCCTCATGCCGCACAGACGCTAAAAACTTACAAACATCCATGCCTTATTCGGGATTCGAACGATATGGCATCCATTAACGCTAACTATAACGATCAGGGCAGCAATACTGTAAATACACTGAAACCTCGCTGGAACGATTACCTATTATTTCAGATAATTCTGATCATTTTCACAGAGGTCACGTAGAAAATGTAACTGCCTAAGATTTCAATACTATTATTTGATTACAATTCTAGAAATATCAATCACTTTCAAAGATTAGGATCTTAGGAAGTTGGCCATCGTAAGAAGTTTCACCTTAAACATAAAACCCCCGCTTAGCCAAATTTTGCATAACCGAAATGGTGAAATAAAGGACGTTGAAGTATTGAATCTCAAAGGTAGACATTTCCACATTTTAACCCACTTTTTTTTTGGCTTCATTGCGTGTTCTAAAACTACAGAAATTACAGAAGAAGATATGATCTTTAGACTAAACATATATTACAAAATGAAAGAAAAAAAATCAGTAAGCTTATGCAGAAACAGTGAACTCCGATGAAGATTTTACCGGTTCCCCAATAACTCTCTCTATTGCGTTTCCAACTCCGGATTACTGTCTGATCCCGATTTGTCTTTGACCAAATTAAACTCTCAGAAATTTTACAAGTAGTAACGAACCAACGTGCATAAATTAAATTTCACTTTTTAAAATATCCAGTATTTATTGATATATTTGCTTTATGTGGCACAGCAGAACATAATGAATTCAATCATTAACTTAAATTGTTCAAGTTATGCGAGTAAACGTTAAGGCATAATTTCATCAAGAAAACAACTGGAAGATTTCACAGAGCGTCGAGCGGTAGGGAGTGAAGTTTTGCGAAACTTCTTCAGTCAGCGTAAACCAACAATTACGATAAGAACTTCGCAATTTAGGTTTTGTATTAACAGTTCTGGGGGTATGCATATGAGGAAAAGTAATAATATAATTAACTGGTATTAATTAACTAAAAATTATGTTAGATATACTTAAATTAAAACTTACATTTATAAGTCAACCATATTTTGAAAAAGTATTCAACATCGTCGTTTTAGATCATTTTAGACCTGCGCTTGAATACGAGAGAAAGCATGGATGTTTGTAAGTGCATAATGTCTTTGCGGCATGCGGGATCTTAAAATGCTATCGAGCCGAAAGAACTCTCGCAAATTAGTCATCATCGGGACGGAAGTGGGCAAAAATCAAACTGTCAGCTATGAGGTAGCCAACAACAGACGCTCAGAACCTCTTAGGCATACTGAAATCGTGGACCTCGTTGAGATCCTTTAAGATCAGGAGGAAAATAAAAGCATTTTAGATCAACACTGCCATTTAATTACACGATGTTTTGTACTTTATATATAGTACACACACAGATTTTTCTTCTTAAAGTAGCATGTAGTAAATACCAAAGAATCGTACTACATTAAAATTTCTATTCAGCATTGGCAAGCAACGAATGACACTTCTTTCATTCCAAAAGTCTAGCTAAATTTAGGATAACTGAAAGTTCAGTTTTTTAATTTGAATTCTGCAACAGAATTATTTTTCAGTGTATTTTTCTAACGGAAAGTAGCCAAAATTTTAAATACATATATATATATCAGTTATAATTAAAATTTAATTCCTTTTTAACAGGAAAAGAATTCCAAAAATCCACGGATTTATTCGCAATACTCGCATAAAAATTTGATATTCGCGAAAATAATACGAAAATTCACTTCATAGGCAAACGATTGCAAAGGCAGGTCAGATAAATCATCGATTGTACTTTATTATTTATTCCCGTTCCTAACTTATTTTTTCCACATACAGTATGTATTACAGTATGCCTTTTGAAGACCTGACGGCTGTTACCTTGTTTGCAATATTATCTAGTTAAGCAGTGTGTGACGAATATGCGTGATTATTATGTCAAACAATGCTATGTTCTATTTTCAGTGAACCGCTGTCTCCTATGTTTCGGTCTCTGCTTCATCCAGTGCGTGAAATTTTAAATACCTAAAATGTTAACATATATAAGGAAGAAGCTCATAAAAAGATTTATGTATTTTTGACCTTATTTTTATGTTGCTGTGAAATTCTAAAATATGTTAATAAAGTAACTCCGCATAGTAAAAATCCAAAAATAAGGAATAGGCAGGAATTATGTCAATTCGGTTTTTAAAATTCTTGAACAGCACTTTTTAAATGAAAGAGGAAAGAGATTACCCCGGGAATTCTGCTAAGGTATTCACGAATAAGATATAGTGCATTAATTAAAAGGAGTAGTTTTAAACCAACATAATATCAATAAATGACAAAGATATGGAAACTTTTACCCGGTATTCACATTAATAATTAAACAGTATTTGGTATAATTAATAATTGCGACTTTCAGTCATATTTTTCATCCGTTGTTCATAAATATATTCCGATGAACGGTCTTTCTGAATGGGCGTTTTCATGGTTATCTCAATGAATGACGTCTATTTCGTTTATATATAGCTGCCGAGAAACACATTCGTTACTTTAGACAGATAGCTCTAGCGTACTTTCCTATAACCTAATAAATCCAGTCCTTAATAGAAATTTTGGTCTAAGGCTAAAATTGCTTCTCAGCATCATAAAAATTTCTTGCTTCTGAGTTCCAAAAATTCTTAACTCAATCGTTTAATCCCATCCAATCTAACAAACTTCCAACATTTATAATAATTCCATAATTAATATGGCGTTTATTAGTTCCTCAGAGAGTGAAGTGGATGCATTAACATATAACTTTTCATAAACTTACAAACCTTCTCCTCCGCAAATCATCGCTTCTAAATTCAGAATTTGCTTCGAAATTCGCTTTTAAATTCAGCAAAATTTCAGATGCACATATAGATAAAATCCTTAACTTAATTATCCGCAATGTTAACGTTAAAGTGGTTTCAAATTCAAACTGCATGCGGGCCACTTGCACTACTTGAAAGCAGCTGACGGGTCGCATGCATAATCTGCCAACAGTTGCGGAGGTAGAAGTTTTTTAACCAAATTTCAAACTATGTTTCAAATAACTATCTCTGTTTTAACTTAATTTCAAATTTCACTTACTAAATATTTCTCGAAACGCACATAAATAATAAATATAAAAAAATGAATAATATTATAAAGGAAAAAATATTGCGATTATTTTCTATCTCTAACAAATTTTGGTACTCTTCTGTTATCTGTTATGGAGACCGAATTCAGAAATATATGTAGGATCCCTAAGTTCCATAGCCACCAGAGCGCATCACCTGTGCGCCTGCAGCGAGAGCGAGGTGGAGACGAGGATGTCAGAGAATCACGCGAAGGTGGTGGCTATTTAAAATAACAAAACTGTTGTAGAACTGTGTTTATATCCAAGAAGCGCGAGAAGGCTCTAAGGCACTGTTATCTAATTCAAAATGTACTGCTTTTTCTTTATATCATTAAATGTTTCTGTGGTGTGGAAAAAGTGGCGAAGTGTCAACTACTGAAGAATATCATCTTCAACTTCCGCCAGTATGTATGCATGCGGATGGAAATGTGTGTGTTCCTATATGCATGTATGTAAGATATAACAAAATACGATAGCTGCTTTAAGAATAATTGGCGACCACAAAATTAACATAATTCTAGATTTGCTGCTCTCCCCCATATTCATCTGTTCTCCCAAATTCTAGATCCTTTCATGTTATATAACATTTCTTGAAAAAGGAATCTAAAACCCAAAATTAACCAATCATAGCTTAGAGTACTTTCCGCATCTACTCGGTATAAATACCGCTCGCAAGGAATTACGTCATTCTTCTCCTAGCTCCTGCCGCGTTGTGAACTGCAGACTTCTCTCCCTGCCTTTCTTCTTACTCTAAACTGATGTCGTATTCGCGTTAATCTGTGTATGCAAGAAATTATTATAATTGTTTATGATCAAAAGGTATATTGTCTACGAGGAATCAGTCTAATGTGCTTAGAAATAAAGACAGTAATTAGCTGAACTTGGTTTCGTGTCAACATTTATTCCAGTCTTACCACTCTGCCATCACGACTACGTGTTAAATTATTACATCTCAAAGTCGACAGGATATTATGTAGCTGTTCCTTCAATCTGCAGTGACTGTGACAACAGGAAATGGATACGGTGTGCTTATTTAATGAATGAAAGGGTGTCTTCTACGGTGTAAAAGTAGATCAAGATCATAGTGATGGCGTCTGCTAAGGTCTTCTAGTGCTGTTTACTCTTTCGCCGGTTACGCGACGTGAAGTTTTGCGATGAAAATTTCAAGTGATTAATTCTGCTGTGTTTAAACGCATTGGTGTTTTCTTTTCTGAAGGAGGTATCTTCGTTAAAGTCAGCTATCGAGTATTCAACATTGGTGTTCAAAACATTTTTTCCAAAGTGTATTTTTGGTGCTTCTAAAAAAAATTGGTTGTTCAGTGAAAAATTGAAAAGTCGTAGTGTGCACATCTTTTGAGAGATATGTCATTGATTTTGTGTGTTTACGCGTGTTATGCGCATTTAATGAAAAGTGTGACGTCGATCTCAACAGTAAATGGTGAAAAAATTCTAGTGATGTAGGATTTAGTTCAGCGTTTTGGTGTAATTTGAAATCTCATTGGTGTGTTCTATTGTTAATTATACAAACTAGATCTAAAGTAAAAATGTCTACAGAGAAAAGTGAAATTGCGACTGTTAGTATCGATAAATTTCAATGTGCCGCATTTGATGGCTCAAATGCTGTTATACCCATAGATGAATGTCTCTTATTATTTGAGAAAAAGTGCCACAGCAAAAATATCGGCGAGAAGGATAAATCCTTAGTATTTTCTGAATGTTTGAAAGGCGAGGCCTTGGCATTTTATTTAAGAAAATGTGTTGAGTTAGATTGGAGAACCCTTCAAAACTAATTCCTTACATATTTCTACACTGCGGAAACTGTTACCTTTGGTGACTTTGTTGCGGTTACTTGTTCTAAATTCAATGATATCCACAAATATTTTAAAGAAAAATTAAAATAAGCCGCAGCTCTAAAACTAGATGACAAAGTCACAATCAAAGCATTGAATTAGGGTCTTCCCGATTAGTAGAAAGTGTTGCTAACTGTACAAAATGAAAGCACCATCCAGGATTGGATTTCGTTTGGCTAGGAAATTATTCCCTAGCTGAAGTTCTTCTACCTTAGGTTCACTAGGGAAAATGCGTAAAACACCAAATTTTACAAATCCCGAAACAAGTGTACCTCCAAGGTTTTATCAGTCAAGGTATCATGCTCCAAAACCGTATTTTGCTCGATATTATGTTCCACAAAATCAGGTATGGAGAAATTTCTAGCCTAGACAGGTATTTTATCCGTATAGGTCATTTCCTTCATAATGCAGAATCGGATACAAGAAAGTATACAAGAAATTATTATAATTGTTTATGATCAAAAGGTATACTGTCTACGAGGAATCAGTCTAATGCGACTAGAAATAAAGATAGTAATTAGCTGCACTTGGTTTCGTGTCAACATCTATTTCCAGTCTTGCCATATTGCCATCACGACTCGCATTAAATTATCACATGTATATATGTAGGTACCATGGAGGTTAGAATTAAATCTATTCTAGGTACTTATGTATTTGTGTGTATATACACATACATACACGCTCAAATATACACACACACGTTATACATACATGCATTACTGAATCTGGCCCGATAACAGAAGAGTACGAAAAGTTCTGTTGGTTACATTTCGTAATTCAAATGTACTATCAGCTTGTCAGGACTGAGTGTTCTGTGCGTAGTCTTGGCAAACATCTTAAAGTAACTCCTTAAAGTCCTTAAGTCCTGATCTGGAACAGGGAGCTGAATGCAGCTATGTTCTGGTTGTAGATACTGTGCTTAAGTGGTAGAATAACTGCACTTGAAAGGGATTTAAAATCCTCTTTTATTAAATCGATATTATTTACAAATCACTTCCCAACACGGGAGGGATACAGAAAGTAACGACCACACTTGGGTCTAAATGAACAATCAGATAAATTTAAACTAAAGCTAAATAGAAATTTAATTAATCTTTGCTCACAGAGCTCTACGCGGAGTTGGCCTCTAACTAAATGGTTCGTAGCAAGATTTACTAATACTGGCGCACTTGGATTTATTTCAATAAGCAATCACATAGCAAGCACGATGGCTTAGAATTTAGCTGCTAGCTGGTCAGGCGAACGTCGAACAGAATGACCGTGATCTGAGACTAAAAGCTCTCTCACCCTAAGAGGTTTCTACCGCTGGTTTAAATAGTACTTGGCTCTACTTCAAATTAGCATAAGCTGAAAACGCGCCCTTCTTGTGACGGGAAGTTGAAACATGAGAAGAGATAGAAAGATTTAAATTAAAATAAAACTATGTTAGTTTAACTAAAACCTTACAAGCTAATATCAAATTTTTGGACTGACATGGATTTCAAACGATTCTAATATGTTGAATTAACCACTGAGAGCTTACTTTTAACCATAACTAACAAATTATGAAAACTTACCAAATTTTCAGAAAAAACTTGAGAACAAATAAAGAGAATCTATTCGTTTTCTTTTATGCGTTAAATTTTTTTTGTATCGACGTAAAAAAAAAGTTCATATGGCTGTATGCAAATAATTATACATTTCTGTATTTTTTACTACAACTCGGCATTTTCTGACGTTTCGAGTTTGATAACGTTTGAAGTTGTAGTAACGCTTGGAAAAAATTACTGGAAACTATCTTCATCTCGGATTGTAGATGCTCATCGGTCAATCGGGCCCTTTTGCTAGACTTGTTAATTTTCAACTGCGAAAACACCGTTCGTGTATTAAAAAAGTGATTATTCGTACTGGAATAATTCGCAACTCAGGATTTTAATTTTTTTGACAAGTACGAATAAAAGTTAATCAGTATCTTTAAATCCTTGAATAAGATTTATATCACACAGTGAATTAAATAGTTGTGTTTGTAGATCTTTTGGTACGTTATTCATTTTAGCTTTTAATGGTAATGAAAATAATTTAAAATCGTGCTTCAAACCACTAAATTCCTTAAATCTGCGTTCAAATTCTTGTGATTACGGTGCTACTTTTCTTGCTTACTCTTGAGATTTTTTATTTAGAATTATGGGTTGGGATTTATACATGGAAAATGTGCGAATTAGTTTCATTTCAGCTGCGTTTCGCATATTTGCATTTTAACTTTAAAAGCTTAAACAGGAGCATCACATGTCAGTTATCAGCTTCTTCCCTATTATTCCTTCCGTGATAATATTTCATCGAAAATTATATCACCGGGTGGAGATTCGTGCACCTATTTAATCAAGAAATTATAAATTATTCAAGATGTTGCTGTGCATGTCACCGAAGCGCTTGCTCACGAGGCTTGCAACAAATAGTTTCTTCGAGAGACAAAATTTTGTGTTTTATTAGGATGTAAAATACGCTCACTGAAAACAGTAAGCATCCCGAAGAAGTTTCCTTCGAATGGCTTAAAAATTATTTTTAGATTTTTAGAGAAATTTTAAACAATGGAAACGACCTGACATCTCTCTGTTGGTGATATTAATTTAGGTATGTATCTTTCAGCAAAAAGAAAAATTGTTCGACACGTGTTATCTTATAGCGGAAATGCTCTATATTCTTCTCTAAAATTATTTGTATTATTGAAGAAGGAGAAGAGGAGCGGCTTTTAATAACTTTTATTTATCGTAATTCAGTCTAACCATGCGATAAATATATCACTAAAAGCAAAAGGTATTAAAAATAGCCATTCTAAAAAAAATTGGAAATTACTCATTCACTGGTTAATAAAACTTTCTCTTAGAATTGCTCGTTATTTTGGGAAAGAGAGCAAAAATTCTTCTCAGGGCCGAAACTCTTTTGGAGTAAATGCCAAACAAAATATTTTCTCGAAGTTTCAGCATGCAAAACATCACGGTGACTCAGCGATATTTTTGTGTAGTGTAACTATTTCTATTTTATCTTAAACATTAACATATGGATACAACACCTTTAATCTAGAAGGAACTACTGTAATCAATGTAGAACAAAATAATGGAATTGCCTGTCATCTGTGCAAACTGATGTTCTCGGATTCGTGCTTCTCCCAGATTACGTTATCAGTATCATTTTAATTCTGAACGAAGGACGATACTTCAAGAATTATGCCAAGGCTAAATTTTGTCATACGAAGATAAAGTTTGTCCTTCTAATTCCTAATCCTATCATAATAATAAATTAGGAAAACTGTTTTCCAAATCCTAGACAACATTTGCAGAAATAGGAAAGAAATAATTAAAAATTAAATTAATCTGTATTATTAAAAAGTGAAGGATTTGTTAGTATGTGAGTTCGTTTCTCTGTGAAAAAAAAGAGTTGCACTTAGAGCCATAAAACTATAATACGAACACACGGATATATACACCTCCAAGTCCGAATTTCTTTTATTTATTTTAAATTTGTACGAATTTAACGAATTTTATGTTTAAAAGACTTCATGAAATTAATGTATATGTTATTTCCGCACGCATGTCATTACAACTATACATTCTTCTTTTATTATCAAGAGTATGAGAGATTAAAATTTGAAAACTGCATATAATAAAAATCTCAAATAAAAAAAAGTTTCAAGCGAAAGTTATTATTTAATTTTTTATTGAACAAAACTGAAGCTTTTCACATAAATATTATTGGCGTATTTGCGACAACTTACTGTTATTTTGGATACTTTACCGTATTCCTCAGTGTTTAAAAGTATCTTGCTTTTTAACAATTAAATACAGAATGAAATATGGGACGGCTTATTTTTTTCCTTCGGATCTAAAACTGTATTTATAATACCGTATTCCCCCCCTAGGGAAGCAAATACGGTATTTATAATATTATTCAGTTTTTCAGTGTATATTGATAATGGTAATATTAGCCGAAGTATCAATAGATTCATTTTTCTTTTCCTTTTTATTGAAGGATTCGATGACTAGCGGATACAACACTTTTCTGTAGCAATCATCATACATATTTCTATAGTAAAATTACTTTTCCGTAGCTATCTGTGCAAGAGAACCTGGCGAATCTTTCTCATATATCGAAAAAGATCAAGAAAGGAGCTTAGCGATATCCTCATAAGATGTAGGATAGACTAGACAATAACGTACGCTGAAGAATTTCTACATGAATTATTAACACGTGTCCGCTACTTTATTCAGATGAATAAACATATCGTGAACTCAGTGATGTAGTAAACCGGGAAATTTCTTACATGTTCAATGATCAAACAAACGCGTTACTAGGAGTAGCAGGACTAAAGAGAAATGTCTATTTGCGTAAATATTTTTTCGTAATATTGTTGTGCTAGTTCATTCTCTAGGATACACGTGCGTCATTTGTGAGATATTTTTTCCTTTTGTATGATCTAAATTTTTCCTCTTTGAAAGTCCTGGAAGAAAATTTCTTGTTAGAGTAAGCAGATAATTAAAGTAAACGGATAATCAACTGTGTTTCATTGTTTCTTAAGGAACACCTAAGGAAAGATGTCAACTCCCGATTAACTGGAATTAAGGATGACATACACGATTAACTCAAAATCACGGCTAATCTGAGGGCAGTTAAAAAACATAGAAAAGAGGAATAACCAAGTTGTAATTAATGAAAAAATTCTATTAATGATTCACCTGTCTTTCCAAGAAGATTATTCTGCGAAAAAAATTCATTTGATTACGAAAATAAATCCACATTCAAAAAAAAAAAAAAAAAAACCAAAAAAAAAAAAAAAAAAAAAAAAAAAGAACGTGCTGTTAATAAAGAAAGAGAAACATTATTCGAAGTGAAGAAACAAAGTTATAAATGACATAAAAGATCAATGCACAAAAAAAGACAGGCGAAAAAAAAATCTGAAAGGGTTCAGATTTTAACGATTGTCCAAAGGCATAATAGCCCTTTTGAGCTAAAAAGATAATTTGAACCGTGTCATTCAGCAGCTCGAATTCGCATTTCTTTTCGTTTTTGGCGTTGTTCAAAGAAGTTTTATATTTCGCTGATTGTTTTGTGATAGCAATTTTTCCCGTAATTTGGAATTATTTTTCCTCCTTAATAGGCCCCTTTTAACCTATCCTAAGTTAATTGAGAAATGATGGTATTCCTAATTGAAACTCCTACTTAAAAAAAATCTGATGTGTATAACACATAACTTTTTTGTACGGAATAAATTATACGTATTTTGCATTTCTTTTAAACTTATTGGATTGAATTAAATCTACTTTGTCGATAGCGCATAAACCACAATAGAATAAATGCACTCTCACAATATTTGTTTACTATAGCGACAACTGGCGCTAGATTCACTTAACAGCATTACATCTCATTCATTTTATAACTCAGAATGCACAAAATTATGTATATCATCTGAAGCATTATCTAATCGTTGCGACATGTTCTATACAAATACTATAATAGATCTAAAACGATGTATAACAGAAATTTAAAAAAAAAAAAAAAAGGAAAGAAACAGTTTTCACAGACGATTCAGTATTTTTCATTCAATTAATTCAGTTCTCACTTCGTGACAAGGCAAACATACGTAAAAACTCAAAATATTTGTATTAAAAATTACGAAGTAGATCATAAACTAATTTCCTCAAATAAATTCTAGAACTGATTAAGCATGGTTTAATTCACAATAAAAAAAAGAAGGCGTTATCTTTGTTGTTGCGAAGCTTAGTTTCTCTAGATTGGCAACATTTCCACTATTCTGTTAAGTTTCAAATGCAAACAAATATGGCCAGAAAGATCAGGCTTAGACGCACTGAAACAACTTTTAAATTGTTTATAATTCTACAATGATAACATGCAGGTTAACTAAGGGCATAAAAACCTTAACCGGAAGATAAGAATAACTTAATTTAATCGTTTTTAAAGCAAAAAATGAAAAATTTACAAACATATAAGAATAAAGAAACTGAACTCACTGAGCCGAGTAACAAAGTGCATATATATTTAGATATATTTACATACCTTTGGTGCTGCCGATTTTACCCAAAGTAGGAGATGCACATCTACATGTTATAGCATTCCCATATACCAAATTTTAACGTTCTGAGGCTACTGGTTTTTGAGTTATGTGAGATACATACATACATACATACATACATACATACATAGGCAAGTAAGTTATGTATGAATCGTACGCACAGACGCCAGAAAGAGAATTCTGAAGAGAAATCTCTTCAGAATCAAATTTAAATCAGTTTTCTAATTTTTTGTGGGGGAAAAAGAGTCTTTTATTCTGTCCTTACGCACAGATGTCACGCAAAAACATGGTTGAATTGCATTCGATAGCAGTCAAAATGGATACTTTCCTTAAAATATGATACCCGAAATTTTTTGCGATTACAATACTTCTTTTTTACTTCGTACAAGGAAGCAAAAAGGAAGATCAAATGACAGAAATTATATTATAAAATTAGTAAGCTATACCCTAATTGGCCAATTAAACCTCAGGATATGTTCTTTGGGAACAAAGCATTATAGTACTGAACTGGGCCATTTTATAACTTCTTAGATATGGGCATGCTCAACCAGGAATAAATGCAATTAAATTTAATTCTGTTTAATCTTTTACATGTAATCTTGAAAGTGTGATATATGGATAATTAGTGTCTAATTATACTGATCTTTACAAATAAAGAACAAGCTTTACATTCAAGCGCAGAAAAACAGAATTATTTGAAAAACAGAACTAGTGACTTTTTATTATTATTATTATTAAATTTAGAGCAAATGAGAACGAAAACAATGTTCCGCAGACAAACTGCAGTTCCATATTTATTTCATAAAAATGTAATACAGTGGTATACGTTCGCTTCGAAATACGTCCAACTCCGGTATATTTCGTATTTGAGCAGGTACAAGCAGAAGCGGGGGGAATAATTTTGAGGAAGAACTTTCGGAGGAGGGGGGCGGACCGAGAGTCTCCCACTTCTCTTCCTCTACCGCCAACCTCTTGAGAGGCCTCTCTGGTCCCTGTGCATTTTAAATACACCCTGTCTTGTCGCACAGCCACTATACGCTTACAAGCATTCCTATTTTCTCTGGGTTTCGAGGCCGAGCTCCTCGGTACGGTAGTCAGCATCACTAACTACTATGCCGGCTGAATGTTTGTTTGATACTTCTGTTTGGCGTATGACATTTGTTTGATTTTTACAATGATGTCTACGATTGTGAAAAACAAAGGTGCTATTAAATCATTAACGCTGTGAAGGGGGTGAAATCGATTACCAAACAAAAATCACAGACGTTAGAACGCGTTGAATAGAAGAACATTTAGGTGCAGTGCTTCATTTATGCACAATGTTTATTTCCCGAACTGCATTTGTATTTTAGAATTAAACAGTGCTATAATAATAACAATAGAGTGTTTCTATAAGAACGGATTCATTATTTTCTCTTTATTTCTAATTGGAAAAGTTCGTTTGGTATGCTTCCAATGATGTGGAACAGCTTTATGACGTATAGTGTAATACTGTAGTTTATTTGTCCTTCACAACTAACATGAGCACCAACATTTGTTATGGTATTTTTTTTTAGTATTTAACATCATTGATTCATGACTCATGAGTACCATGACCATGTAAACCAACTTTTAAATCATATCAGCACTAAGATACTGCAAAGGGTGAAATAGTGTGACATACATTGAAAACAAAATATCAGTACGTTAAATGAGTATCAAACAAGAATAGTTGTAAATACCATAACGATAATACGACACGTGTAATATTACATACTAAGCGTTGTGTTAAGCCATAGAAATAATCCGTTTAAGTTTTAATTTAATTTATTGGATCCACTGTTTTAAAATATGAGTGAACAAAAAAGTAAACTTA
The DNA here is from genome assembly GCA_000611955.2 of Stegodyphus mimosarum. Lineage (NCBI taxonomy): Eukaryota > Metazoa > Arthropoda > Arachnida > Araneae > Eresidae > Stegodyphus > Stegodyphus mimosarum. Next base: position 84,111 of record KK114706.1, read on the forward strand.
TCATTTATTGGAAGTAACAAAGCTAGCTACAATATTTTAGATAAGTAAGTGGTAGCGGTTACAGACGTGGTTTACCGATTAAGACAGAGAAACAGGTAGAAAATATACCTTTATACAAAGATGGGAGGGCCGCAAGAAACAAGTTACTTGTGACAAAGTAGATCCACAATGGGTGACAATAAAAAGGTGAGTACTGATATCTCGATTTCAATTGATATCTAGAAAGAGAAAAGAAAACATATTAGTTCATATTGGGGAGTAAAAACTGCGCCTTCCGTCCTTTCAATCTAGACTCGGACCTTCATGCGTTTCCGATCCTCGTTGGTTTCCTCTTCGGTAACGTTTTCAGCCATCTTCTCCAGTGTTTGCCCTCGACAGAGTTTTCTCGAATTATATCTCGGTCACAGCCACACTTTCTTGTCTTGCGAAAACTTCCGGATCCCCTTATCGAAGACCGCTGCAGACTCTTTTTTCCTTCTCGCCAGCCCCCGGCTTGGCGATGCTCGAAGTTCCAAAAGTCGCCAGTTACTAGGCAACCCTATGAGGGGAATCCACGGCAAAGAGGTGTAAAGGTCTTGGGTGGTTCCCGGATGTTGGCAGATATATCTTTTTCTGCAAGAATTGCAATCTGCACAGGAGGTTACTCACCTTTTCCTACGAATGAAATAACACATTCCTACAACTAGCCTCGCACAGGGTGTCACTTTTACAAGGGTGGAAGCCTAACGGACTCTCAGTTACCCTAAAACCCCGGCGTGCAGTAGCTGCATACAAAAAAAAAACTTTAGAAGCAGGGTGCAGATTTGAACTTGGTTAAGGAAATTTCCAGACAACTGTCTAGCAGAAATAAGCATTCTGAGATTTTTTTCTCCAGGCATATTTCGAAAACAAGGCAATAAATCCTTTTTCCCAATCACAAGGTAAAAATTTGTGAAAATGAATTTTAAAACCTTGCTTTTGATTACTAAATTAAATTAAACACCGAAGAATGTTTCTACAGTTGAAATATAATAATTATACAGCGAAATTCATGTTTCTTAAGAATATTTCTACAGTTGAAATATAATAATTACACAGCTAAATTCATGTTTCTCAAAAACGTTTCTACAACACCATAAACGTCTTTACCACCAGAGTCAGAAAATATGGATTCAAACTTTACCAGAAAGAGGGGTACATTAACAAAACTTATTAAACTTTATACACCAACATATGTAAAACAAAGAATTTCAAAATGCAAAGTGAAAATCACCTTAAGAGTCAACCTAAATAGAAATTAAACATTAAAAAAAAACAAGTTAAGATTAAGCGTTAAACAAATGTTATAAAAACCAAGTTAAGATTAAGAGTTAAAAAACAAAATTAAAGGGTTAACCAAGCAACCTTAAGGATAAAAAAATTAACGAAAGCAACTTAAATTCAGAATTAACCAAAACTGTCAATATTAAATTGACAACAATTACTTTTCAACAAAGCAAAAATTTAAGATCAACTAATAAAATCAAATTAATAACCAATTTCCATAACTGATAACTGAATTATGATAATCATTACAATTAAGATAAGTATACTTCAATTACTGATACTGAATTAAGATAAGCATTACAATTAAGAAAAGTATACTTCAATTACTGATACTGAATTACGATGTGTTACATAACAATCCTCCCCCGTTTCAAAAAGAAAATTTTGGTTTTTCGGAAGAGAATCAATCAATAACCTCTGACTTTACAAAACATATATGAAAGTTAAACGCGAAGCAGTGGTGACAGTGGCAGAATTTACGAATTACTTGGAACAGAGCCAGCTGTTAAACTGACCCATGTGAGAAAACTAAAATTTACCGATTAACTTTTAAGTAAAAAAAAACTGACCCTTCGTCCTTAAACTGAGAATCAGAATCCACAATACTACTCACAATAAAACACAAGAGTCTCAAACTAGCCAAACTAGGCTTAAGCTTGAGAAAGATAAGCTAACATAAATTCTTCACAAGGAAAATAGCACAAAAAACTTTGGGTAACATAATAAAACTTACAAAATAAGAACACTATAAAACAGAGTGCCCAAACACACCAAAAGGCAACCTGAAAGGTCATGTTACTCAAAGCAGAACTTCAACACAAGAAACCAAACAATCGCTTGAATACAAAACTAACTTCACCAACCGCAAAAGATGAAACAATCTAATAAAAAAAAAGACACAAATCTATCGGAAAAACGAGATACAGTCGTCTTCCTAAATAAAAAAATCAAACCATTACACAAGTGAAAACTACCATGGTAACTTGAGTAACTTAACTAACAGTTGAACTTAGGTTATTCAAACAATCCCACCACAAATAGATACAAAACGAGTAGGGATCGACCAAAACACAACAAACACGTGTAAGTACCAAATAGCAACCAACTAATCAAAACTAAGCCGAAAGACACTAAGACGTCCCTTAGTAAGGTAAAAAAAAATTTCGAAGCAATTAACTTGAAGGAGAAACCAAGTAGACCAGCCACCAAGGTCTCAAAAAAAAAAAAAAAAACAGGGTATAGAGACAAGAAGGTTGTTGAAATTCCTGACCAAACATGAAATGGATATGGTCAAAACAACCCAAGTCAACTGAACTAATCGCGCAGCACAAAAATAAACAAACAATTAGGATCCAATAAAAACTCTTACAAAACCCAGAACTTCAAGTAAGGCATAAATTTTTCTTAAACCTACCAATATATACAAAATACAATATGTAGTTACAAATCCGTGAGCGTGTCTGGGCCTTAAATTGTAAGGCATTTGTGTAGTAGTGTCGCTAGGTTGACCAGCAAAACAAAGATCTTAATCAGAGATCTCTAAAGTAGGAAATATAACTCTTGCTGGCACCTTGGTTAAACGATCAACATGTACCACCTGTCATGTATGTGGTTTAGTCAATAACTCTATTCAGAAATTAACCTTTGATAACTTCTCAACAACTCTGTAAGGACCCTTGTTAAATTTACACAATTTCTTAGCCGTTCCTGGCTGTACCACAGGACTATGTAAGTAAACTATATCACCTAACTGTATGTTTTTGTGATAAGCTTTTGACTCTCTAGTAGTTTCTTGTCTTTCAGCTGCAGTAGTTAAATTTGTTTTTACTACATGAAAAGATTTTTGCAGTCTGACGAATAAATCCTTTGCATACGTTTTAGTCGTATACGTATCATAAGTCTTAAATTTAGACTGAGTCAACATATCAACTGGTAACGTTAAATCTCGGCCGTACAAGAGAAACGCTGGACACTCATCTAACGCCTGATGCTTCCCAGTTCTCTGTGCTAATCAAGCAAAAGGTAAATGCCTGTCCCAATCTTCTTGAGTTTCAGAAACCAAGTGATTTAAAGAGTTAATAAGTGTTGCATTTAATCTTTCTACGACCCCATCTGATTGTGGATGATAACTTGTAGTGTTACAAAGTTGTAGTCTTACAAATTCCTAATTTCTAATAAACTTCAGTAATAGCTTGTGAAATAAAATTAGTACCTCTGTCTGTGATTATGTGCTGTGGTACTCCATGAGAAACAATGAACAACTCAAGTTTTCAATCATGTTTTCAGATGAACAATTTTGTAAAGCATAAGCCTCTGGCCATCTCGTGAAATAGTCAGTGATAACTAATATGTATTTATGTCTAGAAAGTGTTACGGGCAGAGGACCTACAATGTCCATGGCTATACGTTCAATAGGTCTATTAGCTATTGGAATTCTCATTAATGATGCTTTGTGTGATGCTTTAAAACCACGCTTTTGTATATATGAATGATAGGATTTTATGTAATTAAAATTTGCTTATGCATGTTCTTCCAAAAGAATGCTTTCTGAATTCTATGAAGGGTTCTATGAAAACCAGAGTGAGCAGCTACAGGTGAATTATGATTTTGTTGCAAAATTTTTGAACTAATGTTTTAGGTAAGACTATTCTATTTTGTTTTTGCCAACGAGCTTTAGGGTTTTCAAATTTATAATACAAGATTTCATTTTCGATGGAGAAAATTTGTGAAGGAGGTTTTGAAATTCTATTATTTTGTAAATCTTCTTTTATTTGTACACAGTAAGGGTCAAGAGCTTTTTGCTCTTTAATGGTGTGTAAAAGATCAGGAGTGGTAGAAGATTGTATTTGTTCAACCACATTTACAGATCTGGATAAATAATCAACAGTCGAATTCAATTTTCCAGGTTTATGATCAATTTTGTAGTCATATTGAGACAATCTCATTATCCAGCGAGCAATCCTAGTTCTTGGATATTTTAATTTTAGTACATGGGAAAGTGAAGCCTGATCACAATGAACAGAAAAACTTTCGTCTAAGAGATGATATTGTCTAAAATGGACAGTCGACCAAACTACAGCCAAAACTTCCTTCTCCACTGTGCTATAATTAATTTCTGAATCTTTTAGTTGTCTACTAGCAAAACAAAGAGGATGTAAAAATCCATTTTCATCTTCTTGAACTAAAATGGCTCCTAGAGCAAAATTCGAAGCGTTTGTACACAAAGCAAAAGATTTCTTAAAGTCAGGTAAAACCAAAATAGGCTGAGTTAAAAGTTCAGTTTTTAAATTGTCCAAAGCCTGTTGGGCATCAGCATTCCATTTAAAAGTTACTCTATCTTTAGTCAGTTCTGTTAAACGTAAGGCTTTGTGAGCAAAATTTTGAATAAATCTACGATAAAATCCTACAAGACCTAAGAATCTTCTAACTTCCTTCCTATTGCTAGGCACCTGAAAACTATTGATAACTTTAAGGTTTTTATCATCAGGTTGCACTTTACAGACAGTCAGACGGCTAATTACAGCCATTCTAGTTGCCGCTTTTGTTAAGCTCTTCTTTTTCGTTGGCATAGTAACAAAAATTAACTGATAACAGTGTAACAAAATACAATATTTCTAAAATTAGCGTAACACTTTAACGCTGGTAAACAGTACAGCAAAATATATGTAACCAAAATAGTTGTGGCCTTTTACTATTTAATCCTAAAATTCTAACTTAGAACCCCACGAACACTAACAAGCGAATAATCGCTTAAGTGTGTGAACAAAACACGTAAGACTTGAAGAGGGTTTACAACCCTTTAATTTTCAGTATATTTATAGTCAGTACCTACTTGGAACTTTACACAAAGCCGCCACTCGGGCTTGAACTTAAAATAATAATAATTTAAACTAAAACTAGCTTAACTAAGCTATTTGAAAGGTATAGAAGCTATCAGAGATCTAACTAATTGGCCCCTAAGTATTAATTAAATCGGCAAATCCAAGCAAGGGCCTAAGGTAGGGCCGAGCGTAGCAACAGCTAAGAGAGACGTAGCTAAAAGGCAAACGCGCGCTAGTCAGGGAATCAGACCCTCTCTCTCGAAGTCGGTGCAGTCACGACTTAAATAGTACTCTTTCTCAATAGCATTAACTGCGTTTCTGAATTTACATTCTGGCAGAAAATTGTAAGCTGAAATTATAATAAGATAGAAAAGATACAAAACTTAAAATGACTGTTAATAAACTTAGGATAAACCCTACATCTTTCCCCACCAGAATTTAACTACTCGATGAATAAGGTCTTAAACGACCTTGTTTAAGAGTTTAAATTCTAGACAAGAAGTCTTTAATATCAAAATTTTAAACTTCTAGAAATGAATTCCATCATTTAAACGTTTCCTGTTTAGAGCCAACTTTACACAGATATCTAAAGCTAGATTAAAACTAAGAAAATACAGATTCACAATTTGAATGGGTTTTATATCCATCTACTTCATCTTTCCTTTCAATCAAACGTCAGTCTTCACCTTCCTAGTCCTCTGGAAGGAAAGAGTATTAGTTCATTTCATAACAGTTTCGAAATGTTATAATTACTCTTTCTTGCAATTACATAGTTTGGCAGTCAAACATATTCATTCACACAAAACTTTAATTCTTCTTCCCCCCATGCTTTCCAGAAATTGTTCTGAGTGAGACAAGGTTTTTATGTTGTAATTCCGCGACAACATACTAGCTACGATTACGAACCGCTACGATTTGTTATAAATTCGACTTTCCAGACCCTAGAAAACTTCTTAAACATAAAACTAAACCTAATGTCCTAAAGTAGAGCAATCTATACTTTCATTCAATTCATCTTTTACACAACTATATTTAGAGTCATGCTTGACCAAAACTTACATTTGTATCAGTTTAACTTTTACAATAGTTTAAAAGCTAACATTAGCATTTCACATTCAATAGAACATTTTAACACGTAATAATTTAAAATTCATTTTACATCATTTATAGTTGCTGCACAAAATTCACAAAGCTTGGCTACAATCTTTAAGTTAACGTTATTGAAGTCTTTCGACTAAACATATTCAGGAATTAGTTTCTCGGAACTTGAGAATTCTAAAAGAAAGTATTTACAAAAGAATTTTCGCCAACTTGCGAATTCAATTTCTTTTCTGTTTAACAGATAGTTACAAATACGTTCTCGCAAACTTGCGAATTCAATTTCTTGTTTTAAACAGTATTCAGCAACTTTAAGCACATGACATAAATCGAACTTTCAATACAAAATAGAAAACAAGGAAAATTTTCACTTATCTTTTTGGCTTCTATACTCCTGCATTCTCTTGGCGTAGAACTCTTGAAATGTTGGAGATGCCAAATTTTGGACTCTAAGTCGTCGTCTTGGGTGGCTGGTATTCGATTCTGGACATTTTTTACTTTTCATTCCTCGGGCGTTGAAACGGGGAGCTTTCATTGTCGGTTGAGGATTTTGGAACACCAGTTTCCTCTTTGGTTTGTAGCTTGCCGACCTTGTTTTTGAATCTTTCAAAACCCTCTTAGTTCTTCTGGGCTCCTGAAAAGGAATAGACTTCGCGTCACCGGGTTCCTTTCTTCTCATACTTGCTTTTGGCTGGCATATTCTTGGGGTATCTACTTGTGGCTTGAGTTCTGTAGTTTGCCGTTTCCTTTGCTTATCTTGCAAGAGCCTTTTCCGCTGTCCCATTGGCGCTGGCTTTTGTTAAAGGGGAACTTTTATGTGTTTAGTACTCCTCGATCTGGCGGAGCTTTGATCTTGTTGAAGTTGTCTTCGTTTCGCTATGCTTTCTTCACTGTTAGCGGCCTTTCTTCTCGTTGCTGGGAGATCCTCGCTGGGAGACGGTGAAATTAATATTCTTGGCGCTGTTTCAGAAGCCTGCAATAAATCTTTTAAGATTAGAAAATCCGTACGACTATAATAGGGTTCCAGTTGATCAATGTTCGCGATAGATTGTTGTCCATTTCCTGCTTTTAATTAAACCGTTAAAAATTTTATTTTCTGTATTATATACGGGCCTTCAAACCTGGGCTCAAATTTAGCTACCCTATTTAGGGTGCAGATGTCAAGGAGTGCTTTAATTTTAGCACTTTCTGGCGTATGGTATATTCTGCATCGCGTCTCTTTCTATTGTAGTATAACTGTTGTTTCGGCCTCGCCGCAACAGAATTTTTGATTGGACTCATTAATAATTTTCTGGATATCTTTCAATTGGAACTCTTCCTGTTTTTGTTAAACGGGCTTCAGCAAAAGTAGTAGCAGATTCGTTTCTGAATAAATATATTTTAAAATACAGGGCCACAGTAAAAGTAATATCATATAATGGTAGGCGATTTTTAATTTATTTGAAAACCTGTGCACAGGCGTTGGCATACGCCATCTAAAAATGGTACCTTACAGATCGCAATAAATATTGCGAAACGCGTAAATAAAAATATATTTTAAATTATTCAGGGATATGTTAAGAATTATCATGATCGTTGGGATAGCTGAGTCAATGAATTAGGCTTTGCCTTGAGAACAGCAAAGCATGACACTACAAAAAAAAAAAAAAACCCGCAGAATTGTTCCTAGGAAAAAAAATTTTAACGCCTCTGGATAAGCTATTTTTCGTTTAAAGTACAGAAGTTCGTTGAAATTTATTAGCTCCTTAGCAGCTGGGGCTTTAAACCAATCCCGTGTTAATTCTTGTAGTCTCTTTGAAAGTCTTTCCACTTCTAAGGTTTCTTCGGTACGCATCATGACTCTTAGTTATTATTTTTGGCAGTCTTGGCCTATCGACACAGTCTGTGATGGTGATGGAAACGACGTATGAATTTATATATATACGGTTTGCTAAGAATTTTCAAAAATGGCTTAGACTTCCACTTGGACTTGTCTAACTTGGCCCATGGAAAAGTAATGAAAGACAATTAAAAAGAAATCTTTTTTTTTATTATTTGGATCAAATTTTAAAAAAATACAATTCAGTTAGTCAATGGATCTTTCCAAGACCAGATGTTGGAAGATGACCATAAGGAGTAATCTTGAGGATTCTCATTCAGGGCCTCTTTTGTTTCTTCCAAACTTAAACATTTCATACAAAGTTCATCCTCTTCGGCTTCTTCGACCTCATATACTTCTTCTTCTACTTTGACTTCTTGTTCGTAAGAATACAATTTCCCGAGAATGTAATCACCCTCCTTCAAATGGTATCGAAAGTTCTTCACCTTATTCTCAGCGAAATGAAGATATTGCTTGCGGAAAAATTCGTGTTGTGTGCATTTCGTCCTGTAACGCCACTCTTTTTTCCCGCGAACGTAAAATTCCCAAACCGGCCGTTGACAGAGCTTGCTGAAAATTTTGCATCCTCGTAGCTGTTGACGTATAGGGTCTCCACATTTTCCGTCAGCATTTGCAAGATGGAAAGACGATGCTTGTAGGAAAGATGTCCCTTCGTCCAATGAAGACCGTGTCGGTTACGGAATGTGTAATCGACGAAATTTTGATATAGAGACGACAAGTCTCAGCAATCGATAGGAGGTAGAAAAATCATGGATCCACATAAGGTTAAATTATAGGTGATGTAGCCCAATTCTTTCAAAATGAAAGACATTTCTCTTTCCGCCTGATCAAAATAGATAAACGACTCCATATCGAGAATCATTTAGGAACCGGTGAGAGGATCAGAACTCATTATAAGCTCCAGGCAAATTATTTGCTCCGAAAATTTTACTCTCTCTCTGTGACCTGAAGGAAATGATACAGCTCTCTCTCTCTCTCTCTGCGGCACTCTCTTTTACATACACATTCCTTGTTATGATTCTTTTTAATATCGTGTTCCATAAATAAATAATAAAGGTCACCTTTAAAAGAGAAAGAAGACATGGTACTTGGGCTCGACTTTGAAGGTTTTTGCGATTCTCAAGGATCCTTTATTGTGAAAGAGTTGGCCTACATTAATAAGTTTAATACGTTTTGTTAACGCAGATTTAAGGAATTTAGTGGTTTGAAGCACGATTTTAAATTATTTTCATTACCATTAAAAGCTAAAATGAATAACGTACCAAAAGATCTACAAACACAACTATTTAATTCACTGTGTGATATAAATCTTATTCAAGGATTTAAAGATACTGATTAACTTTTATTCGTACTTGTCAAAAAAATTAAAATCCTGAGTTGCGAATTATTCCAGTACGAATAATCACTTTTTTAATACACGAACGGTGTTTTCGCAGTTGAAAATTAACAAGTCTAGCAAAAGGGCCCGATTGACCGATGAGCATCTACAATCCGAGATGAAGATAGTTTCCAGTAATTTTTTCCAAGCGTTACTACAACTTCAAACGTTATCAAACTCGAAACGTCAGAAAATGCCGAGTTGTAGTAAAAAATACAGAAATGTATAATTATTTGCATACAGCCATATGAACTTTTTTTTTACGTCGATACAAAAAAAATTTAACGCATAAAAGAAAACGAATAGATTCTCTTTATTTGTTCTCAAGTTTTTTCTGAAAATTTGGTAAGTTTTCATAATTTGTTAGTTATGGTTAAAAGTAAGCTCTCAGTGGTTAATTCAACATATTAGAATCGTTTGAAATCCATGTCAGTCCAAAAATTTGATATTAGCTTGTAAGGTTTTAGTTAAACTAACATAGTTTTATTTTAATTTAAATCTTTCTATCTCTTCTCATGTTTCAACTTCCCGTCACAAGAAGGGCGCGTTTTCAGCTTATGCTAATTTGAAGTAGAGCCAAGTACTATTTAAACCAGCGGTAGAAACCTCTTAGGGTGAGAGAGCTTTTAGTCTCAGATCACGGTCATTCTGTTCGACGTTCGCCTGACCAGCTAGCATTTAAATTCTAAGCCATAATGCTTTTACGTGATTGCTTATTGAAATAAATCCAAGTGCGTCAGTATTAGTAAATCTTGCTACGCACCATTTAGTTAGAGGCCAACCTTGCGTATAGCTCTGCGAGCAACGACTAGTTAAGTTATATTTAGCTTTAGTTTAAATATTATTTAAATTGTTCATTTTAGACCCAAGTGTGGTCTTTACTTTCTGTATCCCTCCCGAGTTGGGAAGTGATATGTAAATAATATTGATTTAATAAAAGAGGATTTTAAATCCCTTTCAAGTGCAGTTCTTCTACCACTTAATCACAGTATCTACCACCAGAACATAGCTGCATTCAGCTCCCTGTTCCAGATCAGGACTTTAAGCTGTTACGAAGATGTTTGCCAAGAATATGCACCGAACACTCAGTCCTGTCAAGTTCATTTCCGTTATCCAAGGTTAAAGTGTCCAAAAGGGTTCAAAGAGAGATTGTGTAGAGAGTTCATTTTCATTTTCCAAAATGGGGTGCATTTCAGTTTGCCAAGATCGGGGCAAAGTGATTCAGAAAAAAAATGAGAACTATGATGGGATGGCAAGGTTGGATTTAGAGAACACACCATCTTTTAATTTTCTGATGGGGTACCGGTGTTCGAATACTTTTGTGACCGACTGCACATTAATGACCTTAACGCTTCTTGATATTTTGTCTTCGACACAGGTGGCGAAGATGCTATGTCATCAAGACTTTCACCCAATATTCCTGGAGTCTTGACTGGTTTACGTTCATTTATTTCAAAGTTTTTTAAGATTTTAGTTATATAATCTTCTTGACTGAGTATACGTTTTCCAGATTCTTGCCGGATGTCTATTCCTAAAAATTTGTGTGTTTTAGTGACTTCTCGTAATGTAAACGATTTAGATAGTTGAGAGGTGATGTTATCTATCTCAGAATTCAAATTTCCAATCACCATTAAATCATTCACATACACTGCTATAAGATAGTTGATCTTATCTTTATAAATATAAACACATGGTTCTGATTTTAATCTAGTTAAATTCCTTTCCTTAAGAATTTTACATAATTCTTCATACCAGCATTTTCCTGATTGCGGTAATCCGTATATACATTTCTTCACAAGATATACTTTGTTGGGATCTGATATGAATCCTGGTGGTTGTTCCATGTAAATTGGTTTATCAAAGTATCCATTCAAATATGCAGTTTTTACGTCGAAGAATCTTATTTTGTAGTTTTTACAAACTGCAATCGATAACAATATTCTAAAGGTTGCTAGTCTCATTACTGGATTAAATCCATCTACATAATCAATTCCCTTTCTTTGATTAAATCCGGTTACTGGTAGTCTTGCGTTGTAAATTGTTTCTAAATTCCCCTTTTCATCCTTTTTTTGAGAATATCGAGCGGATTTTAATAACTTTCTTATCAATGGGTCTCTCAACTAATTCTCAGACTTCATTAGCCTCCATTGAACTCAGTTCCTCTATCATTGCATGTAGCCAGAATTGACTTTCATCAGATTCTACAGCTTCATCATATGTCTTAGGTAATTTTTGATTTGTATTGTATACTACATAATCTTTTAGTTTTTCTGGGAGCTTTGTCGCTCTCGTGGTCTTTTCTATACAGAATATTCATGACTATCATTTCCAGGTTCTTCATTTATTTGTGGATACTATGTTATTAACATTTCCAATGAATTGTTATCGTCGTGTTCATCAGTGTTTGATGGTAAAATTTTCTCAGCTTCTTTATCTGTTGTATTATCTTCTCTACGGTATATGCCAGTTATTCTTGAATTATTTACACTGCCATTAGTTTGTTCCTTGTAAAAAATAATAAGTTTTAATACTTGATTTTTATCGAATTTTAAAGAATTTCCGTTTAGTAAAGGTGATCCCAGTTTCTTTTGATTAAATTTTACATCTCTCACTTCTTGGATTTTATTTAGTTTAGGAATATAAATTTTATGAGCTTTTCTCTTCATGCTATAGCATATCATAAATCCTTTTTGAGTTTTCAAATCCATCTTTCTACCTTTTTCTCGTCTTATATGAACGTATGCTTCCCATATAAATCTTTTAAGGTAAGTAATGTTAGGCTTGCGTCTTGTATACAGTTTATATGATGTAAACCTTTTATCATTTTTGTGACTCCTGTTATTCACATGTACAGCTACTTTAAGGCTTTCAGACCGAAATTTTATTGGCAATTCTGCATCAATTAACATAGTCCTAGCAGATTCAATTAAAGTACGATTAAAACGTTCAGCTTTTCCATTACTTTCTGGAGTATAAGGGGTTGTAAGTTCATGTTTAATTCCCATTTTTTCATAAACTTCTTTTATACTTTTAGCTAAAAATTCATTACCATTATCACTACGAATTCTTTTTAGTTTCTTTCCTGTTTGTCTTTCTTCTTGGATAATAAGCTTGATTAAAGCTTCTGGTTTCGCTCTTCTTCTCAACAGTTATCACAAATATGAAATTACTGTAACCATCTACCACTGTTAAAAAATAACAACTTCTGTCTATTGATTTCTCAGTTGGTTCAACTAAATCTATATGCCATAATTCTAAAATATCTTCAGATTGCTTAAATTGAACACTTTTATAAGATGTTCTTGCCATTTTTTCCCATGTACAAAGTCCATAATTGTTTTGAGAAATTTTTACATTTTCTAATCCGAAGACAGATGAGTTTTTTTTTTCCTTTCTATCAGCTTTTGATAATTACGTGACCTAGTCTCTGATGCCATAGTACATCTGTCTCGTTTTGACTTCGAACATCAGAAGAATCAGTAATGGAAATGAGTGTAAACAGTTATTCAATGAAACATCTCGTTACAACACAAACAGTTTATTTACAAGTCTAATAATTGACAGCTGAAGTTTCGTTATCTCAATACAGCACTTAAAAATATAAATGGCGTAAGATAATACTCATTAATTATCTAATATACATGAAATGCAACTCGAAGCCATTTATCTCACTCTCTCATTAAAAGAACGCACTTAAAACATACAGCTTTGCTCAAAACGAAAATGTAAACATTGTCCACTGTTGCCATATGCAATTTTCTAAATTAGTTAAACAAAGATAGTATAAGATAGAGGTTCAACTTAACATCCTCCCACCTAAGTTAACTTTTTACCTTAAAAATTTAACTTACAAAAGAAAGTTAACAAAAGAAAATTACAAATTGTTCATAAGTTACAAAAGAAAATT
>KK114706.1:104500-131571 GCA_000611955.2 Stegodyphus mimosarum
AATATAATGTTTAAAAAAATAATTAACTAAAAAAATTCTGATATTTATTTATTTATTTATTTAATTTTGCTTATATGCTCTCGCACTGTGTATGGTTTTATGATCTTGTCTGGTGTTGTTTGAAAAAAAAAATTGAATAAATTTGGTTACCGCAATACTATATGTTACCTTACTTAATATATACTTTTGTTTGGACACAATCGTATTTAGGACATTTTCTTACTTTTTTTTCTATAGGCCCTTTTATTTTTTTTTTCCATCTCCATTACTTTTGGGCCATTTATTTTTGATTTTATTTTGTCCCATATTTTTTTCCTGGCTTTTACAACTCGTATAAAATATACGAAGTTCCTTTTTACTCTCCTCTAAAATACGAAATTGCCCTTTTTCTATATACCTTTCTTTCGCACCCTAGCTTGATTTTTCGCCCATCGGTGCAGAAAGACTTAGCGGGTGCAAAACAAGACATCTGTCTTCTTTGTCTGTCTGTAAATAAGCATACCACTTGTATTCTCTAAGAGTACCAAATTTGACCCTGACATTTTTGTGTGCAAGCTTCTAAACTATATGTATAGCTTAAAACCGATCAAAACAGACAGAGCTATCAAAAAGACAACTTTTGTCCACAAGTCATGCTCTCATGTTTTTGTGAGATCAGATAACGAAGCTACTCGAACAAGCATATCCGGGACCGTTTCAAGTATCTGACAGAAATGAGAATTTCTTATACCTTTCCTTCGCACCTAAGCTTGATTTTTCGCCCATCAGTGTGAAAAGACTTAGCGGGTGCAATACAAGACATCTGTCTGTTGTCTGTCTACAAATGACGATTGCATTTGAAAAAGAGGCTGCGGTCTGGTGCTGCCCTCTCGGGGCTGTTTATTAGTAAGACACCGGAAGTTTTTATTTTGAAACGAAGTTCGTTGGAACACGTGTGATCCGATGTTTACTAACGAGATGTCAGAATTCATTTTTTAAGACAATTTAAGTGAAATTAATTTGTAAAGCAACTGTTTTAATCATTGGCATATTTTATTAAAAGCATGTTTCTTCTTCTTTAGACTTTTTTTATTCATTGGAGACAGCTTTTGTGTTAAAATGTGGACTGAGTTAAATGTTTATTTTGTTAATATTGTAAGAACGCTTGTTTGTCTTTTCTTTGTTCGCGTTTTTATAGTATATCAGAGAATACACAAGAAAAAAAATGTGACGCCTGTGAGAAGGTCAGCTGCCAAACTAATGATAGTTTTAGGTTCAGGTAATTTTTTATTTGAATTTGAAGTTTGCTTATAGATAATAGTGTTTTAAGTTTACAAATTTCGTTTAATAACTTAAATTTTTTATTAATAATAAAGCAAGAGGTATAAGTGTAGCTCCAAAATAATTTCGGTAAAAGTTTACAATTGGGTGCCCCTTGTTTTTTGGCGATTCTGTTTTGACGCCAAGATCGGCGCCAATAAGGCACAATTTCAAGATGGCCGCTACAGAAAACCAAAACAAGAAGTCAAAGAATTTCACAAACTCCGCGTCCATGTACACATCGACCTGTTTTCACTTAAAAAAAACATCAGAGAATTGCACAAACTAGTCATTGCACATTGCCTTGACTTTGTCCATGTGCACATCGATTTATTTTCAATTAAATAAATCTAGAAGCTAAAACCATGTTAAAACTCTCATGGTAACCAGAAATGGGATTTCATCGCCAAAACGGAACAAAATTTTTCGCCAATCCGAAAGGGCACCCAATTCTACACTGGAGCAATAATGGTAGAACTTTCATTCTATAAAATTAACCTCTTATCTAAATCGTTAATTGTTATGTGATATGCAAATGCATATTTTATTGCTAAAGGGAGAGGAAGTTCTAATAATTTTTTAAATAATTATGATTCTTCTTCTTCCTACGCTTTTGAGAAACTGTTAGTTTGTTGTCTTCTTTTACATAAAAATAGAAAAAAAAAAAATCACGATCTATGTTATATACATTGGTATTAAGTGGGTAAAGAATATTTTTTAGCTTTATAAAATAGCATGTTTAATATGCATTTTTTAATTTGTTTTTTAAAGGAGGGCATACATTTGAAATGTTGCGCCTCATCAGCAACTTAGATGAAAAATTTAGGCCCAGGGTATATGTGTTAGCAAATACTGATATACTCAGTGAACAAAAGGCTCAAGCATTTGAAGCTATCAAAACATCTAATGTAAGTTATATACATTTCTTTTGTGTATTACAGTAGATTGGTTTTGCTCTTAGATCATCATTTTAATAGTCTTTGCAGAAGTGTTAAATAGTTATGTTTTGTGAATGAAATTATGAATTCCTCTCATTTTTTGAATTGGAATATTATTGAATATGTGTTTCATTGTATACTTTTGCAGACAACATAAGGCTTTGTATAATTCATTGGCATGTTACTGACAAAGCTTCTGAAATTACTGAATTAAGATTATATATTTTATATAAGATTTAAAAATGTTAGATAAGCTTCTGAAAAATGAAATGATTGAGGCTGATGAGTTGAACTCTCTGTTATATAACACTGTAAACAAATGTAAGTATTTAATCTAATTTTGCATGAAAGCAATGTAAATGTTGACCAAAAATACAGAAATTAAGGCACATTCCCTTTGAGCCTCATGCATAAGAGCCCATCTCTAGCTGAGGAGATAAAACCACTGGATAGTGGTAGTTTGCTGCTGAGTTATAGTAGTTAGTAGGTAGTTTGCTCTTGGCAACTGAATGGCTAGTTGCATAAGACTTTTCCCATGTAAGTGCTAATACTTTAGCCATACTTCTGATGTATGCAGGCTCAAACTGAAATACACTGGGTCACACAAAAGTGTAAATTGTACGGCCAAGTGCTGTATAACTGTAAAATGTTGCAACTGCCTTCAAAAGAGACATACTGGGAACTATCATGGGTGTCCTAAATTTCCTGAAGTTAAGCTGCCTAATAGGGCTAATATTCAACCAACTGCTGAACATTCTAAAATTTTCTAGTATTACTATTGTAAACAAATCTTCTAATATCACACTTGGTATATCTTATGCCAGTGTAGTTCTAAATTAGTATGTGGTAAACAGTAAACAATGTAGTGATTGTGCCTAGATGCTGTCTCTGATGTAAAATTTTTGAAAGAGTTATGCAACCTGTTCAAAAGTATTTCATTCAGTAATATCTTTAAGAAAATTTCTGTTAAAATGCCTGAGTTACAGGCCACTGAAAACCCACAAGTTATTAATACTATTTTCATTATCTGAAGAAATTTTGATTTCTGGGAATGATATTAACTGTATATAATCAAGACATATTTCCCTTTTATTCCAGTGTTAAATTTCTTTACTTGACCTGTAAATTTTTATGTTTCATGTAACTCAAGTACTGTTAATTTGATACTGTTGTCTTTTTTTATTTTTGCAATGTTTATAATTTTGTGTTTTGTATCTTTATTTGCATTGTTACATTCTCCCAGTTATTTCTTTTTACACCTCTGAAGCAGCAAAAGTTCGTACTTCCTTGTTGTCTAATTATCCTTCTTTAGTAACTGGCTTATTTTTGGACTAATTGTTAACTTGTTGAACATTTTCTGTCAAAATCTCTTATTATTCATACAGTATTGGAAATCATATTGGGTTGTTGGCATATAGAATTAGGAATGTAAAATTGTTCGACTAGGAGTAGGGGTTTATAGCCCGGGTACCCTGTGAGTACACCACTTTACTCTTGAGAGGACTTTCCCCGTGTGTAATTCCAATTTCTTTCAAATATCCTTTTGAAAGGCAAATAGTCATTAATTACTTTTCAACAATAAATTATCTAATCAAACTTAATATGAAAAAAACATTTATTTTTTCCTTTTTCTCCTTTCTCTCTCTTTTTTTTTTTTTTTTAATTTCGATTACTGTATACTACAGCTTATAGCATGCACCTAAAACTTCAACTACTTTTATTAATTTCTAGATATATTGAGTGTATTATGCGCATCTTTTTCTTTACGAAGAAACCTAAAGATGCACGTGGGATACTCTTTTCCCAGGCATTTGAACAATGGGATACTGAATTGTGAAGCGATAAGGGGAATAATATGTATGTGTTGGGAAAATACTTCAAAGAGTAAATAATTCTGCAAAGAGTAGGATGTATTCAAAGCACATGTGCACAAGAATGTTATTACAGGCTTTCAAGAAAAGAGGACAGAATTTGAGATATGAATGCACATCCAACCAGAATGAATTTGCGAAGTTAGGAGCCAGATGTTTTCCCTTTCTGTAATCATTTAAAGCCATGATTTTGAAATGAAAATCAAAGGCTTTTGTAAATTACACTTGCTTTAGTTGAAATACAGTTGGTCTAATGTTTCTTTCAATAGCAAATATGATTCCTTGCACATGAAACAACACGATGCTGGTTTCAAATGCAAAATTATTCTGTTTGTGAGAGAAATCGTGCTATAGCAGAGATGTTGAAGTTGTTGAAAGATGGAACGGATGATGATTATGTATTTATTAAGCAGAGTAACAATGATGGTCGAGATGAAACAGAATTTGGTGTGTCAGAAGGTATAATGGAAAATGAACATGGCAAACTTTTCATATTATCTAATAATAAAATTTTTAAGCTCATAAAGTATGTCATTTCTTTTAAATAAAAAATATTTAGGTATATGTTTAAATCTATTTTTATATGGTGAATTTTTTCTATATAATCTATCATTTTTATATCCAGCATATAACATGCACCTGTAAATTTCGTTCTTTTATATTAAAAGTGCACGTTATGTGCTAGATTATACAGTATTAAAAATTTTCTCATTTCTTTCCTGCTCCTTTTTTTTTGTGAATCTAGCTTTTCTGCCACAGAAATTAAATAGTTGATCAAATATTTTATAAATTTTGCAGATTCCTTCAGACAATCTAGGCAAATTACATAAAATATTTGTTGAGCTCTTCTCTGCGGTGTCTCTCTTTTTGCTTTCTTATGTCATCATTCCCTAAATTTTAAGACTGATATATGCAAGTTGCCTTCTTGTTATTTGTTTGACATTTTAAAGGGGGGAAAAAATAGCATTAAAATTCTTTTTACAGACCTTCTTCAAAATGCTGAATTATTTTCTTTTTTCCATTATTGTTAGCATTGTGTTTACATTATGAAATGGTAAGTGACTTGAATAACTCGTGTCACCTTCATTTACTAAAATTCAATATGTACAAAAACAAATATATGCCCACGGATATGATAAAAACCTACTGGGGAATATAAAGCAATAAAATTTGAAGCAATGTATAAATTTAATGAAAATAATATATTACATTCTTTTGAACTTTTTGGCAATGAATTTAAGCTTAAATCATACTGAACGAAATTATACATATGAAATTAGGGCCGGACTTAAACTAGATGAGATTCTAAGCTATTTGAGATATGGGGCCCTTTATAAAGTCTCCCTACAATTTTTTTATATGGGATTTGATAAAATTTTTTGTGGGGGCCTTAAGCTATAGGTTGTGTAGCTTATTATGTAAATCCGGCACTTGGTAACAAATGTGACAGACTGATTAAGTTTTTTTCAAACCTGTTTATATAATCTATGCTATGGTAACTGAACTAATACAAAAGTGTTATAATTTAGTAGATATTTATTAAGATGTATTGTTGCCAGAATTTACTTTACAATCTATAAATGCGGTACAGTTATGTGAAGATGACCGTAATAAAAATATGACCTTCCAAGAACTTGCAAACTTAATTTAAAAAAATTACTGTTTACTAGAAAGCAATTTTCACTGTGAAATGTTACTTCTTTTTATTACTTTTCTTAACGATTCTTGTAACTTTTTTCTACTGTAGAAAGGTTCTTTTCAAAACTAAAGGTTATTAAAAATTACAGACTGGGCAGACACAGATAAACTACCTTTTGCTTTTGCCATTGAGCTTGAAGGGCATGTAAAATGGGTCCAAATTATAGATTCTTTTGCCTCTACAAAAGTATGCAAACAATTGCTTTGTTTTTGTGCTTCATGGAACCATTTTTTTTATTGTGAATGTAACTTGATTAGTATTTATTCTTTTTTTAATTAGTTAGTTTCTTGAAATTGTTCCTGTATGGTTTTTGATGTTAATAAATTTTGTTTATAATTAAAATAGCTTTAAAACATTAAATAAAATTCAGTTTTATATATATATATATATACAGATAGTTACTTTAAGTTTTGCCTGTGGGCCTAAAATTTCTAGCTACACCACTGCCTTGTGGATACTTTGGGGGAGAGAAGGCAAAAACAAAAAAAAAAAAAATTTCTTAGTAATGCTAATAATCCTTGATTTATTTTGCCTTGAAATTTCTTTAAACATGCAAAGCATATCTTCCTTTATTTATTTATTTACTTTTCAGAAATCTGTAGAACTATATACCATAGAAAAAATACCACGCAGCAGGGAAGTCAATCAGTCATGGTTATCTACGGTTTTTACCACATTAATCTCATGTTTCCATTCATTTTTGCTAGTCATCAAACATAAACCTGAAGCTGTAAGTATAAATTTAAAATTATTTAATTGATTCTGTATCTTATATGTAGGGCCATATTTATTCATGCTAAGCTTCTAAGCTAAATAATTTTAAGTGTTTCTAAGCTAGGTATGCACGTGGACAAAGAGAGTGAAATACATGAAAAAAAAAAAAATAAAAGATGCAAAATCTTATGAACGTTTTGTATATTTAGTTAATAATATATGTATGAAGTATTTCTGAACTAATGCCACAAATGTTAAGGAGTGATAGAACACTCTGAAACCAATCTTTTATTATTATAAAATGCAGTAGTTAAGTGGTTATTACCATAGAATGCAGTAGTTATATGAATACGTAAGTGCATCCCCTAGCACTTACCTACTCACAAATGCAGTAGTTAAGTGCTAGGGGGATGCACTTAGATATTCATATAAAAGTGAAGGTTTTCAGTGGTAAATTTAGTCAAGTTACATTTATTTCAACAGGTATTTTTACCAGCTGTAATTTGCCTGCAACACGTTCACATTCCTGCCAATAGTACTTCACTGTGAATATCATTGATCCATATGACTTGATGGAAAGTCTGGATGGGACAGTTTACCTGATATTTGTTTAGTCTATATTTTAGGGTGCTCCTTGGATTATCGCCAAGTTGTTGGTTCATTTATGGTAACCTGAGTGGTTGAATGTTATGGAAACCATATTATGACGTGATTGGTTGCATGATTGCAGTGAATTTGACTGATGGGAAAATATTTGTAAGGGTTTATTTCTGCATTGGATGCCAAGTAGGAAGTATGTTTCTTATTTTGTGCTGTACATCATAAAATGGATGTATGTCATGATATTAATGTGAAGTTTCTGTATTATTTGGAATGAAAGGGATAAAAAGCATTAATTGACTGGTGTGTAAATGAAGGTTTACTTAGTAGTCATTGCAAGTGTTCTGTTTTTGTGAGGGAAATGTGTATGGTTAAACGTATAACAGATAGCTTTGAATGGGTTTGTCGCAAGAAAGGTTCATGCAAGAGATGCAACCAACAGTCCGGCACTATAGAGGATATATTTTGCTCTTATTTTTGTGAATTTATATGGTGATGGCAGTATGCATATTCCAGTTCAGATAATTTTAGAAAGTTTTTTAATACTGTTAAGGAATTTTGTATGCCACAGACTGAAGACACAGAAATTTCTAAATATGGTAAGTCGATATTTCCTTTTTGTAGTACGTATATGCAATAAAATGTATTTCCTTTTTTATGTTGTTTCAGTGTATGATTTAAAATGCAGTTTATTGAGCTTCGATTTACTACAAATTTTGTTCAATTTTGGTGATGAGTAGCTTTGTTTTAACATTATATGACGTCATCATTCTCCTGATTTTTTTTTAAGTGAAAATAGATTGATGTCTACAAAGTCAAGGGAGTGTGCAGTTCCGTGTTTGTGCAATTCTCTGATATTTTTTTTTTTTAATGAAAATAGATTGATGTGTACATGGACACTGAGTTTGTGCAATTCTTTGACTTGTTATTTTGGTTTTGTGAAGCGGCCATCTTGAAATTGTGTCCGGCTGGCCAATCGCCAATTTTTGCCTAGGGGCACTCTTAAATATATTTTTACTTCATGCTTCTCTAACAATTGTTGCTGGAATTGTTACAACATATGCCACTAGCCCACCATTGGAAAATGTGGTTCCAGCACAACAGTGTTTTGTTTACCTAAGTGTCATATTTCCAAGTGAGTGGATGGGTCATGGGAGACCTATCACTTGGACTTCATGTTCAACTAATCCATCTCCTCTTTATTTCTTTTTATGGAGACATCTGAAATCTCTCATGTATGAGATTTCCATTGAATCTGCAATGAGGATCTAACTGCCAAATTTCCAGTAGTTACCACAGAAATCTGGGATATGCCTATTATTTTCTTGAGCATATGGGAATTCTTATGTTGATCATGAGATGCTTGTGTAAAAATGGCCGTAGCAATTTTGAATAGCTTGTTTCAACAGCAATGTTTCAATAGCACACCTTTCTTTCAAAAGTTTGACATTTATATAAGTGATTTCATTTGTACTTGTTTTTTCATTGGATTATTCTGCTATGTAATTTAAGCAGTTCTGATTATATTTTTTATCATGTGAAGCAGTTATTAATATATATTTGTCTTTTCATGTCTGACTTTTTTTTTAACTCCTTGTATACCATATAGTATAACACAAGGCTTTTACTTATGCTGTATTATGTACAATATTTGCCAAAATAGAACATTTAATTTTTAAGTCCTGCATTTTGCATATTCTGTGGTGAAAAATATTTATTGCAATCTGTTTTGCCACTTCTTAAAGGTGAAATGCTTGTATAAAGAGTGGCAATTGCAGTTTTAAATAGCTTTTGTAAATGTACTTTGTTTCAGTAGTTACTGATTTGTTACTGATTGACAAGTGATTTTATTTGTACCCTGTTTTTAATCATTGTTTCATTCTGTAATTTATACAGTTCTAATTTACTTTTTTGTCATGTCTAGCTGTTATTGATGTTTATATGTCATTTCATGCATCTCCTGTTTTCTTCATTGTGTAGAATTGTGTATATCTTCCAAAATGGAACATTCCTTCCTAATTCACAAACACTGCATTTGAGACCATACATTCTGTAATAAAAAGTGTTTGTTTTGGTCTGTTCTGTCATTTCTTAAAAGTTTTCATGTTACTAAAAAATATCTCGTACATCATTTGGGGGATATACCTTAAAATATTCTCGAATGCATTTTAATTATTTCCCACAACAGAATTTCTGTTTATTATATCCTGCTATTTGGGAACAATAGTTAATGAAACTGGTTTTATCCTATTAATATAGGATTTATGATTTTTCTGATTGCTTTTGGTTAGTATAACACTGATGAATGAATATCTTAAAACATATCATTAGGTCACTATATATTTTGGACTCTATATTTCATGAAATATATCTGCAGTATTGTACCGTATATTATTGTTGATGACGACGTGCATAAAATTGCAACTTTATAGATAGCTCTTTACAAGAAAATAGTGGGAGAGAAGAAAAATCTTACAAAAAATAATAATAATAATAAAATAATAATAAAAAAAACTACATGAACTTTATTTTAAAAAAGTATAATGTCCCATTTAAGCAAATAAAAACCTTAAAACAAGAAACATTTAAGTTTTATGATCCATCTAGGTGGGTTCAATCACTATTTTAATTTAATTGTGATTTGAAGTTTACTTTCCTTTCATTTCTCTCAGTAATTTTTCTTTCATAAGTCATGTAGTAAGAAAAATTTAATTATGCTAGTTTGATTCTTAATTTATGTTAAACTAATTGATTTAAATACAAAAGAGCTATCTTAATTAAGGGAAAGTACAAAAGGCAGTAGGAGTGTCTTCGTTAAGGATTTTCAAAGAGAAACCACCTCATATTTATGTTACACATGGGGAGAATTATGCAGTCAGCCTATTCACCAGCATTTGAGGTACGGTCAAACTACCCATATTCAGCAGTTGTAACCGCTTGGCTACTGTTGGGTTGATTCTTAATTTATGAAATGCATTTAATTTTTTTTAAAATTATCTTGAAAACTATTTGGATGGAACAAAATTTTCAGTTTCTGTTTCAGTCTTTTAATCAAGAAAAATCAAATATTTTGTATAAAATTATTAACAGTTTGCTATTTCCTTTTCAGCCTCTTCTGTCACATTTTTTTGTAGGATATATGTGTGTATTTTCTGTATAGGGGTATACACTAAGGAAAAATCACAAAAATAGGCCAAACCGTGTAAAATTTGAATATGTTGCCAAGTAAGAGTAGCTGAGTAAAACTGAAATATGCAAATTAGTGGCACTGTACTCAGAATATGTCTTCTGCGAGGAGCATAAAAGTCCATGTCCACATATTTCACTGTGATAGTGACATGAGAAATCTAATTCGTAACAATGACCTCCAGGCATCATTTGCTTGCAGAACTACAATGGAGAGCCATTGGGAGACTAGAGGCAGGACAAAGTCAAAGAGAAGTGGCAAGATGGCTAAAGGTGAGTCCTTCTGTGGTTTGACTTTGGAGGCAATTTTAAACCACAGATTCCACATCTAGGAGGTTCACCCAAGGATGACCAACTGCTACGACAGGCACCAATGACCAACATTTGACATTATGTGCATACAGAAATAGAACCGCTACTCCGACTCTTCTTAGATCCTCCCTTGCTGCAGCCACCGGAAGGTTGGTCTGCGTAGAAGGCTTCACGAAGGTGGTTTGTATGCGAGGCGACCAGCCATTTGCGTGCCGCTCACATCACGCCATAGGAGGGACCGTTTGCAGTGGGCACGACAACATGTCCACTGGACGCCAATCAATGAAGGACTGTTCCCTTTACGGATGAGTCCAGGTTTAGTCTAGAAAGTGATACTAGGCGTTATTTGATATGGAGAGAACCTGGAATCCGCTATCATCTGTCAAATATCTGTGAAAGAGATGCATACGGAAGAGCCAGTGTCTATGTTTAGGGTGGCATCTCTTTGGGTGGATGCACAGACCTCTATGTCTTTCCAAGGGCAACCGTGAATGCTCAGGTTTATAGAGATGACATCTTTGATGCTTATGTGTACCCATATGCCGGGGCAATAGGTGATGCTTTCCTGTTACAGGACGACAACGCAAGACCACACAGGGCTCGCATCGTAGGTGATTATCTTCAACAGGAAACAATTATGCGCATGGAGTGGCCAGCTCGATCCCCTGACTTGAATCCTATCGAGCACATTTGGAATGCTTTAGAGAGACGTCTAGCTGCTCTCAATCCGCTCCCTCAGACCCTTGCCGCGCTTGCAACTGCTTTGCAAGAGCAATGGCTCTCGCTTACTATGGAACTGATAGACTGCATAATTGAAAGCATCACACTTCGCTGTATTGCCTCTAGAGGCAATCATTTTCCATATTGAAGGTACTTTTCCTATAGCAAACTGTTCATTTTCTACATGTGCTAATTTCTATACTACCATAATTGTCTGGTAATTTCTTTTTATGTTATTTGATACCTTACTATGCGTTGTGTATTGTGGGTAAGTTTCATAAAATTCTACACGTAACCTTTTCAGTAATCATGATTTTTGTGATTTTTCCTTAATTTATGATAACTAGTGTAGTTAAGATTTAATCTGATTTCTAGTACTGGTTATTTTGTAATGCTGTTTTCAGTGCATGAAAAATAGTTTTAAGACTAATGTTATTCAGGATCACATGAGTCTGTGGGCTTTGTATTTTTTTTTTTTTTGTATCATTCATACTGAATAAACTTTTCACAGTGTTTTATAGAGTCTTTAAAAACATGAAACATATTATTTTTTGACATTCTGCTTAGCATTGCACGTTGTGTTTTCACTTTATTATCTTATCTTTCTTATATAATTATTTTTTAATGTTGAGTATGCCTGAAAATTAAGTCACTAAGTCTAGACTATATGCAGAATATTCTATTCTTGATAGACAGGTTTGAAACAGTGCTGCCAGTGCTATAACAGCAACATGCAGCTGAGCATTGGCTTTTAGCAAAACCACTGTTTTAACAGCAAATTTGGTCTTTTCTTCCTCATGGTTCTACGCAAATGATTTTCAAGACATTTACATAGTCACTGTTTACTGTCTATCTGCCTGCTGGCCCACAGGCATGGAAGGTGTAACAGTAGATAACTTGCCAGAGTGTGCTTTGTCTGTCACTAGTTTGTTACGATCTTGAAGTGAATCTGTTGCTGGAGTACTGAAACACACCTTACACATATCGTAATGTTATGAATTAACATTAACATTATGAACAAAATTAACATTTTGAAATGTGAACATTATGAATAACATTATCATTATGAAATACTGAAGCAATCCTACACATATTGTAAGCATTTCAAATGTTATTAAGGCTCTTCCTAAATATTAACAAAAAATTTCATTTGGTTTTTGCCCTATAATAATAAAAATGTTTTCCTCATTCACAATGATAAAACATATTAGGGTACTGTCACTCAACTATGATCAAGTACTGAATGCTATGACTATCCAATTATGCATTAATATATAAACTCAGTGAAAGCTGGTACAGAGACAAAACT
The DNA here is from genome assembly GCA_000611955.2 of Stegodyphus mimosarum. NCBI lineage: Eukaryota > Metazoa > Arthropoda > Arachnida > Araneae > Eresidae > Stegodyphus > Stegodyphus mimosarum. The sequence continues at coordinate 117,149 of KK114706.1, forward strand.
TCTAGTATCTGGAAAAATGAAGGCAGTTTTAAATTTTTTCAGTCAATTTGCACACCAGATTGGTCAGAATGTAAGACAGTCTGTTCCTCTCCTTAACTTGCCCTTCTGAAAATTTTGCCTCCCGTATTTCTGTTAAGATGATATATCACTTATTTCTTAGTTTTCATGTTAAAAGCATATTTATTTTGTTTCCGAGTATGATATTTAGATAATTTAATTATCCTTGTGGAAAATGTTTAGTGTATATTTACGTTCAGTTCAGCTCATATGAAGTCGTATTATGTGCAGATTCTCTTTTTTTATGAAACTTTTAAAAACTTTGATTCATTTAATATATAGGGCTGTATTATATTTGATATAGTATCATATATGTTTAGTGTTATTATGTTATCAAAATATTAAATTTCTTTTTAGATCCTGTGCAATGGACCAGGTACTTGTGTTCCTTTATGCATATCAGCATTTTCCCTTCATGTAAGTATTCTGTCCTTTACGTCATATGTGTCTATATAAAGTTGAATTAGATTTTTGTACAGTTTTTTTTTTAATCTTATGTTATTTTTCTCTTCATTTTTTAGGTTCTAGGTTGGAAGCACATTAAAATTATATATGTTGAAAGCATTTGTCGAGTTCATACAATGTCTTTGACAGGGAAAATACTTTACAATATGGCAGATCATTTTCTTGTACAATGGCCTGGGCTAAGAGAAAAATATCCTCGTGCTAAATATCTTGGGAAATTAATCTAATTATTTTAATAATAATTTATTGTTTATTATTGTACAAATGGCATATTTTTTTGTGGAAAAGTGAACATAATTTTCCATATGGGTATGATATATTAATATATAATAATTATAAAATGTGTCTTTCAATTTCTGTCTTGAATGATTACTCCAGTTGTATAACAGAAAGGAAATTTATTCTGCAAATTTAAATGCAGCATAAACTAGATATATTTTCTGGATAACTCAATTATGATTGAAGATATTTCTAATAATTAATGTCCAGAAATAAATATAAATATCTTAGCAATTATCAAGGAAATTAGAAATTCTAAAATAAAATAGGCTTGTACATCTTTGTTTCTTGTACTTTTTTGAATAAGAAAACATCAACTCTTATTTCGAATCCTTATGTGATATCTAGACTAAACAATACCAGTCTTAGCATTTCTTAAATAAGTGGGTCTCATCTAAAAAATTAAAAAAAAATCTGTTTTACCAAAGATTCCTTTCAATGCTATAGCATAATTTACTACACAAAAGCAAGCATTTATTTTTATTTTGTTTGCACATTTTATAAAAGGAAAAGCTGCTTTCTAAAATGAACAATGTTTGTAAATATTATTGAACATTTTTATGATTATATAAAACTCCATTAATTTATTAATGGCTTCTTAGAATAAATTATTTAAAATGAACTTTATTGAAATAAATAATAGAATAGAATGTCTAAAACCCCTTTAGAAACAGTAAACATTTGTCATTAAGAGGATAATTTTTAATGATTTGCTATTTTGATATCTGAGCAAAACTTTATAAAGAGTAGCTAGAGTGATATTCATGAATGAGAAACTTATAGAGTGCCTTTTTAGTATGGATACTGTTACAGGGACCTTTTTAGATACAGATTCTAATAAATCTGAAATTTTGTCATGTGAAGATGCTGTGATTTTTTCCATTTAAAATAAAAAAATCCTCCAGAATTTTTCCTTTGGTTTGAAAAACAAAAAATATTTTGAAAACATCTATAACAAACAAAGGTTGCTTACATTGGCATGTTCTCTTCGAATAATTCTTCTGAATGTTAAGATTAGGGTTACAGCATCAGTCAAATAATTTCTAGAAATGTTATGAATTCATAAACAAACTCTTGCATTTTCCTAATTAAAATGCTGTGAAAATAACTATTTATATGTCATTGTTATTTTTATATTAAATTAGTTAAATTTAATTGTTATTTTCAAGAATAATTTTTCTCATTGTTTAATGTTGTCAAAATAGCCATGGACAAAGATGATCACATTAAGCAGTACCTACTATAATATGCTGACTGTCAACAATGAGGTAACTCATGATAAGTCTAATAATTCCTACATATTTTGATTAATACAGTTATCACAGCAATGGTGTACCATCATCCTACCCCTTGCGCTAAGAATTTCTCTCTAGCCCTAAAGTTAAAACAAAAAATCAAATTCCTATAAAACTTGTTTATATCTATCTCTTCCTACAGCAATAACAAATAATAATCCTTATAACGATTTTAAAATATTAAAAATAATAAAATAAAAATCCTAAATTGTATTACGTTTAGAACATATCTGAACCTATTCCTGTCAGCATCTTCATTATTGCTAAAGAACCAAAACTTTAGTGAGAGCTCAAATCAGTCTCTTGACATTGTGTCACTAAAAATCAGTATTACTAACAAAATGAATCACTTGACCAGTAATCTTGAAGACAAGATTTCTTGATAATTCCATTGTAAAAATAAGTCCTAAAAATTTCTCTTGATTCTATTGTAAATTCATAAAAATTTCTCTCTTTCTACTACACCATTGGGTTTTCAATGACATACACAACTTTTTAGTTTGCGTCTTGATTCATGAATACATTACTCCATGTACCTACTGGTTTCTGATACAATTATTTACATAATTACTATAGTGACAAATGAAGGAAAAAATTCTATTTGTTGTGAGAAGGCCAAGAGGTCTGCACATTCTGAATGCATTATGGCAAAGCCACCCTGAGAAATAATATCATTAGTCTCCACCTAATTCATGTTAACTTTATTTCATTCATATGATATTAAAGCTATCTGAGAATCATCAGTTTCACTTTCACTTCTTTCTGAATTACTTTAAATTCTCTCAGCATCAGTATTTAAGCATGAGGCATACTGAAGTGACTCTATATTTGCTTCATCGCTTTCTGCAATTTCTTGGATGTCATGAATTTCATTTTTGATGCTTGAATCAGAAACACAGTCACTAAATTTGCAATTCCTTTCCCTGTGTGAGTTTGTTGTCAATAAGCTCTTCATCATATAAAATGAGATATTTTATTATCTTTTCAATTGAAAAAAGGTTTCATTTACTCAGTTTTCTTTCCAAAAACATCAAAAGTATGTAAAACATATGACAGACCTGACATGTGGCGTGGATATGAAAACTACCCCAAAGCTCTAGAAATTGTGCCATTAATCCCAATCTTGTAAAAACATAGTAATATGAAGTAGGGTGTGCTGGAAAGGTAATAAACAATCAATGGACATGCTATAAAATACAGAAAAGCATTTTTTTTTATAGGGAACAAGTTATCTTGTTTAGTATAGCGAATAATCTTGGAAGGCTGAGAATATCTCTTCCATTGTGGCAAAAGTGTTAATAGGTACCGATTTCACACATGAAACAAAAGTTGTGCCTTCTAAACTGTGATAAATTCATGTTTTAAATAAAAAGTTAATTTTAAATAACAGTTGTGTGATCTTCTATGCTAATTTAGACTTTTCTGTTAACAGATGGATTTGTTTATAGTCTACATCTATTGATATGGGAGTTTTTTTTTTATACTGAGTTTAAAGAAAAACCATATACTTACATATTTTTTAAATGCCCAGCCTGCTGCCAAAATTTGGTATTTTTTCGTATAAACTAACAAAACCTGCTTGTTTTACATCTGTTAGTTAAAGCAACAAATTTAGTTTATAGATTTGCATAAATGTCCATAAATCTAATTTATGTATTGGATTTGCAATAGCAGTATACAAAAATAGTTGATAATCGCAGAAATACTTTTATACTGCATGATGCCACATAAAAATAAATAAAAATTTTATTTATTTATTTATTTATATAATTGAGTCCTTATCTCATAAATAACATTTGTGTGAAAGTTTCAGTAAACTGGGAGAGGAGGTTTTGTTATTGTAAAAACTTACATATATAATCAGGATTTTTTTCCCACAGTAAAAGTTTTTATAGAAGTGTGTTTTTTGTTATGATCTTTATGAAATGCACATTCTTGATATGAAGTAATTATCAAATTCTTGACATTCTTCAATTTTTAAAATCTAATCACATTTGGTAATTTTCATTTTATTATCCTTTGTACATTTTTGCTCTCTATTATACCATAACAGAATATTTTTTTGCAATAAAGATGCTTTTTGAATTTATGCTTTATTTTTGAATATTTTACAATAGTTCTTAAAACTAAGTTTTAAAAGCAAAAAATGCAGTAGATCCTCTTTCTCAAATTTTTAGATGTGGGGCATATCTTAAAAGTAATACTTGTTTGGCAATAAGAAATAGGAGCAACAAGTTGAACAAAATTTATTTGGAAAGAGTAATATGGGCTATTATTCACATAGATATCTATGGCACCGAGGTACTTATCATACTGAAGGACAATTTTTTGTGTGCAGATGATGCTAGCCTGTGAGTGAAAAATTTAGCAAGCAACAAAGATGCTCGATATGAGATAAGTCGGTTATGTGTAAGCTTTTTGTATGTTGCATCACAACAGAAGTTATGCTTGTGTAAAAATGAGGATTCTTATTTGTTTTATACATGCTAGAAATACTTAGCCAAGTAAAATTTAACATTAAATAATCGAGTTTTATGGTGTTGGAAATGCTATGTAGAACTTATAAGATAATGCAATACAATCGACTTGTGACCACTGATGAATTATCTGCAGTTGTCATTATGTGTCAATTCATCATGTGTGATATCATTATCTGTTATGTAAACTTCTGAAGTTTTTTGCCAGAGGTGTATCATTTATGCATAACTGCAAAGTTTGAAATATAAAAAAACTGGACGTTTTTACACTACATGGTGACATAAGTGACAAAATTTATTTTAAGTCAAGGTATTATTTAGATTATTAAACTAGTTATATGGTTTTAATACAAGATATATTAAAGTGAAATTTAGAACAGAGAATTTGTTTTGGATTAGTTTCAGCTGATTTTTTACATTTATTAAAAATTTTATAATGATGAAAAATCGAGTAGCGATGAAAAAAATTTTATTTATCAAAATGCATTCACACTCACAGAAAATTAAATTAATAGTTAATGTGCATACAATTGTATGGATAAAATTAACAATGTATACCATTTGCAAAATCAAAGTAAAATTAAATGTGTATATTTATTAACCCATTAAACTTTACTCAAGTCGTCATGAAATGTGCAACAAATCTGATACATTAAACCAATTCAAATGAAATTAAAATATTACAAAAAATACTTTGAAAATTATCTGAAAAAGAAACTGAAATTTGCAAAATTTAATTTTCATTAAATGATGAAATGGTATTTTAGCATTTTTTAAAATTATTCAATAGAAATTTTTCCATAACATTTTCTTTTTGTCTTGCATTTAATTATTAACATTTCATCTCAGTTCACTTTTGAAAGAGATTATCTAACTTCAGACAAATTAAAAACTGAAAATATGATGAAAAAATTGGAAGTCATTTTTTTCAGGAAGCTTAGCAACTGTATGCTGGCTTAGAAACACACACAAAAAAGATAGCTAATTAATATTTTTCTTTTTATATGTGAATGAAAATTATAACTTTCTTCCCAACATTAATGACTGGAGACAAAACCCAAGAGCATTAATGACTGGAGACAAAGCCTGCGTTGTCTACGCTATCTTCAAGTGTAAATGGTATGTAATGTAATACACTCCATGGTACCTTCTCCATCTCCACCTTCTGCCGCAAGTTAACCCTCTGATTGTAATGAACGAGTTCAGCTCACATTCCAGCTATGCACCACAGTGGAAACAAACAAGCTTGCATTACAAATTTCAGACTCTCTGCTATCGTACATATTTGGGAAGAAAGAATTGCTTAATCTCGCAACCGCGAAATTGTTAAGAAAGCCAGATGGGTGTTCTCTGCCTCCACTCTTTGAATTAATATTTCATGGTCAAACCATCAATTCAAACATATTTTGAAACACTGAAAAGATTGAGAAAAATCATTCATTATTGCCAGGGAGTCTTATTCTACAGTGTTGAGATATTATATTGAAGTACCTTCATATGTATGGATACAGATACAATATGTTGTACTTCATTACAACATATTGTATCTGTATCCATACATCTCAGAATGTTTAGTGGAAGATTTAGGAACACTCGGCTTATATTCTGATTTTGATTCTAGTAGTTAAAGGGCTTTTTGTGTGGAATATGCTTTGATGATAAAGAGCTCTAGCAAATGCTCACTGTATTTTGCTGTGGATGGGTGACAGATATATATGTCCCAGTATAAAAATGGTCTTAATGCTATGGATGTCTATCTGGAATAATAACCAAAACTATATGCTCTCAAATTAATGAAGGACCCCTTTTAAGTAATAATTGCTTTCTTATTATTATTAAAATAAATTCGGAAGTGAACTGCTATTATTGTAACTCATTTCATATGTGAGAGTAATTGGCTTGTTACATCAAGATTAGAAATTCTAAAGATGAACTGTATCTAATGTTTTTTTATTAATAATCAGTATTACTATAATATTTAGTAATTAGAGTTACTAATATGGATGTAATAACGAAATTATTTTGATTATGGCGAAGTGCTCATAACGAAATTATTTTGATTATGACAAAGTGCTCGAGGACTATTTGTCTATGAGGAGGACTGCCTTTGAGAAAGATGTTTTAAGAAAACTGGCCCATAAGTACATTATGCATGAGAAAATGATGAAACTAATACAATTAACAAACTGGCAAAAGTAAACATTCATATAGTATTCACAGAAATAAATGATATAACTGGATTAGAACCTGGGGCTAACTACTTCATTTTTGTGACTTTAGCTACTTTGTTTGAACCACATTAAAATGCAATAATGGCAAGATCTCTATTTCTTTGTGTTTGTATTTAAAATTAATTGCTTTAACATTTAAAAGTGAAATGAAATGTAGAAATTTTAGGATGTATATAAAATTTATTTTAATAAATGTGTAGAAGTTCAATATAGTATATAATTTTACTAATGTTAGTATATAACTTTACTAATGATATTAATGAACAAAGTGAAAATTAAAATATTTCAGTTTGGCCTATTTCTTTCTGCTGAACAATTATATGCTTATGATGAAAATATAGCTTCAAATATCTTTACAATTTAATTTAAAATGATGTTAATGGAAAAAGCACTGCTTGCTGACAAGAAAATACAAGTAATAATTTAATATTTTTAATATTACAAATGAATACAATATATAAATTAAAACTAAACAGAAAAAAAAATACAAGATTATAATTTGAATGCTTTAAATAACACCTTAAAGGAGATTTTACCATTAAATGAACAAAAATAATTTTTTACTGTTGGCAATTGAAAAACTGAAACTTTACTGTTAAATGAATTTCAACAAAAAGAAAATAATTTAATTTTTAGACCTCTGACATATGTTTCTACAGTTTTTTAAACATAATATGAATAAAAATATATCAAAACTAATTGGTGTTAGGAAAAAAAAAAAAGAGGATTGTATTGACATATTAATATAAAGTTTCATCCTTACCATTACATTTTATTATATGCAAGAGGTAGAATTCGATACTTTTCACCTGATAATATATTATGCCAAGTTGAAAACATTTATGTATTTTATTAGCAGTCTATACTATTAAAATCTGTTTTGTCTATCTGTTTATGGCATTATCTCATCAAGAACAGTGGAAAGTTGAGCTCCAAGAGAGGAACCCCCCCTCCCCGGATTTCAACAGTTTGTGGGAAGCAATTTTGACCATTCTTATATTTGTACGACTTTATTTAGCCAAGATATTAATTTTAAAACGCTGCAAACGCTAATTTTGCCCTCATTTTTTTAGTGGCAACAGTTTTGCACGCTTGAGATAAAAATATGATTTATTTCAAAAAGTGTTGTCACTGCTTGCTTTCAAACTGTAGAGTTTCATAATAAAAAATTTCCAAGTTTTACAAAATATGTAATAAAAAAAGCACTGACAAACATTAAATGTATTATTCCCGAATCCAAAAATTCATGGAAAGCCATTTCGACCATTTTCATCTTCAAACGACTTTAATCAGCCAAGATATTAATTAAAAACTCTAAAAATGTTAATTTTTCGAGTGGTAGCAGTCTTGCGTGCTGGAGATAAAATTCTGCTTTATTTCGAAAAGTATTGCCACTGCTCGCTTTCAGATCTTAGAGTTTGTTAATAAAAAATTTGTAAGTTTTATAAAATAGAAAATAAGAATAACATTGCCAAACTTTAAACATCATATTATTATATAAGATTCTATCCTGACGTTGAAGAAATAGCACGCGATTGCATATGACGTCATTGTATGTTGACATTTTTTGTCATGTCAGCATTTTAAATAAATAGCTGCTGTTGGCAACTTTTTTGTTTCAGGTTGGTATAATTGACACAATATATTAATGCCACATTAATTCTTTTACTGATATTGAGAAAATGTTATATTATTTTAAATTTAAATCAGAACATCTTACGTATTAACCTGAAGTGTCAAAAGTTTTTGTTTCCTGGTTTAGCAATAAAAAAATTTACAAATTGGTTATTGTGTAGAAAGAATGAACTGATTTCATTCACACTGAAATGTTAATACATTTGCTTTCCAGGGGTACACAGAACTTAAAAATTTTGCTTTAGCTGCAGCCCACTAGTATAAAATAAAACTTGTTTCAAAATACTGTTAAGAAGCAGACATAAAATTGCTCTTTAAATGCTTTGTTACACTGATTATAATACATTTTTATGCTACAGAATATAAATCAGATGTCTCAATTTTTGTCAGTTGACAACAACTGCTAAATGATAACCATAACATCCTTCTGAGAGGTTAACATTTATTAAAATGAAGTTTACTGAAGTGCCCGTGACGTTAAATATTTATGCTTAAAATATATTATAATATGAAAACAAATTGGTATGTTAGATGTGGTTTAAAGCATTTGTAATTCCGTTGGTAAAAACACTAAAATCAAAATTATATTTGAAAATATGCGTGATAAAGCATAAATAATGGATAACATATATCCATGCATAAAACCTAATTTTTTTATAACTAACTTTCTTCATAAAAAATTATAATGTTTGTTTCTTTGAATGTTATTAAGGATTCTTTCAACAGATTTCCAGATAATACTCGTAAACTATTTTCCAAAACAATTTTTGAAAAATTTAATATTAAATATGAAGATTTGATATAGCATACATTTCATGAAAATATGTACATATATGGAAGTTTTTCTTCTGTAAAAATATTATTTTCATATTAAATTTTTCTTTTTGTAGATTTAAAAAATATGCTAGAAATATTTTTAGATACTTTATTACAGTTAAGTTATTTATTCAGTTGTTCCATTTTGTGTATTTGTTCTGTAACCTTCTGGATTTAATGTCTGCCATCTCCAATAGTCTTCACCTATTTGAAAGAAGGAAAAAAGTATAAATTAGAAATTTGATAATGGTTAGTGATTTTTAAAAAGCTGTACAATACATATCTGAAAAGAAAGTAATTAAATAGCAAGCCCAGTAATAATTTAATGGAAAATTATACTTGATAAACAATGTAAATTTCTTTCTAATTATCTGTAATGATAATGCACTTTGATACCATCCCCCCTTTCAAAAAAGCAATTGAAGCACCAAACTGTAAATACCTTTGGAAGTTTGGAGTGCCTTTAATACGGATTCTACTTTATGGTAAAAAATTAGTGTTGAAGAACCATTTCATTGAGTGAGAACTTTTAGTAATAATGCTTTTTGATTAAAGAATTTAGTTTTATTATTGAGCTATTGAAGAATTTAAAATGTTTCATGTTCCCACCAATTTAAAAAAAAATTAAATTCATATTTGTGTTAGGAAGTAGCTTCATAGTCACTGCTTCTCAAAGGGGGGAGGAAATAAATTATCCAGAGCTAGTCTAAGTTCATATTATTTCTCATAAGGTTTCTCAAGTCAAACATATTTCAACAATGCATTAGTGTAAATTTAGTAAACAAATATGAATACATTATGAAATTATGTTAACTTTACAAAAATAATTGAATTTTTGACCATCTATTTTTTATATTCAATGGTAACTTCTCACTCATTGAGCAACTTACACATTTCTTTTAATCCATATTCTGCTTTCCATCCTAATTCTTTCTCAGCCAAACTGCAGTCTCCCCAAATAGCTGGTATATCTCCACGTCTTCTATCTGTTATTCGGTAAGATATCTAAAATATCAAAAAGAATGGAGATGAAATGCTTTATTAAAATTTAAATTGTTATACTGCTATGAAGTCGTAAAATTAAACTCATTTTTATTTATCAAAATTTAAAATTGTAACTTCTAAATTCCTTTGCCTTATTAAATTTATATGAAAATACAAATTTTGCTTAGCCATTCTTTAAAAACTGATTAGAACTGGGAGAGAAGATTTGCACTTAAAAACGAATTTAGATGTACTGACATATTTTAATACCAATGTTTATTTATGTTCTTAGATATATTTGTCAGTTTCAGAAGTGATAATCTGCATGATATGGATACCATGAAAAGTTTCACTGCAACTACAGTATTGATAGTCATAAAAATCTTGCCAATGAGATGCATGAAATTCTTATTAAAAACATAGTTGTCACTCTGCAAAATATTATATTGCTTATGTGAATAAAAGGCTGCATGATGAATAAAAGCACCCTTTCAGATTGGAAGCTATGTTAAAATGCTGAATTGCTGACTAATTCAACAATTTCTTGTGCCAGGAATTTTTCTTTTACTTCCATGATGAAAAATTCTGTTATGACAATTTTTAGTTAATAATTTTATTTAAACAATGGCTATATTTAATTTTTTAATTAATAATTTATTATATTTATTTAGGTTAGATTAGGTTACTCAATTATGGCAAAGCACACGAGGGCTATCTGCCTAAAGGGAGGGATGCCTTCGTGGAGGACTTTCTAAGGGAAACTGGCTCGTATACACGTTACACATGGGGGAAACGCCCATGCAGCCAGCCCGTTCACAGGATTCGAACCTCAGACCGAACTACCAGTGTTCAGCGACTTTACCGCTCGGCCGCTGGTGGGCCCATATTTAGATAGAATCAATATAATACCTTTTTGATATAGCTATTATTAAATGAATATACAGTTTAACAAAAATTTAGAGTAAGAACTTTACAATAAACATATTAGCTTTATAATGAAATTTAAATATTTGAATATTATAAAATATTTATTCAAGTTATTGCTGTCAATGAAGTTTAAAGTTCTCTATTTATAGATTTTATAAATTTTTTAGAAAACTGTAGAATTTAAATGTAAAATGTGCAAGATGTGTAATTCACTTACCTTTTTACCACTCACTTTTTCGAAACATTCAACAAGCTGAGCTACTGTAACTCCCTGACCAGTTCCCAAATTATATACCTGTAAAATAACAAAGAATTATTTTGTCATTTTTATGTACATAATTTGCACACACACAACTTTGATTAATGTACGAATTAAGGGGGGGATTAAGAAATACTGTTAGATAAATTATTTTGTATATCAAAGTCTTGTATACAAAATTTTGTATTGAATAGTCAAGATTTATGTCATAACATACATAAGTTATTATGTATTGCATTTGATATTGTATTGTTTATTGCATCAATAAAAAAAACTATATTATGTATTTTTCTTTCTTTTTAAAAGTTTCAGGAAATTTTCTTCTGTCATCCATATCATGATATTGACCAATTTGTAAGTACATAAGTTGTCAAATGCAATAAAAAATTAGATTATGTATTGCTCCCCTTAATCTGCTTATTTGTTTTCCATCAGATTAATGCTTTTGTAGAACCCAGAATTGCTCTTTAGGTTCAGAGAGAAAATGAACCCAATGATATTTTTTAAATGTTAAAAATTTTACAAGAAATTGTGAGATACATATTTTCCAATACTCATAACTTTTTATCTACTTTATTGAATAACTCACCTTATAATGGGGATTCTTGTCAAGCTTCTTTAGGGCGGCTACATGACCTGTCGCCAGATCCATTACATGGATAAAATCTCGTACACCTATGACGTAAAGAACATGTATTCATAAATAGTTATACTGTGTGCTTTTGAACATCGTATCTAATTTATTTTATTTGAAATTGAACGTAAGTTTGTAAGACAAAGAAAATGTATTTTAACTCTCACAAATGAGTAAATGAAGACATGCCTGAATCATATGCATTAATTTTACTTCAAATGCTATCTGTACACAAATACTTCATTTGAATAAACGTGAATTTTAAAATAGTGTTTCGTCGTTTTTATACTAAGGACACCACAATAAAACAGAGTTATCATTAAAAAAGATTTATTGTAAATTTATTATAAACGCACCAGCAAAATTTACCAGCTAATAAAAATTCGAAGCGGTTTTTTGAAACTCACTACTTTTTTAATCTATTTACCTATATTTTAAAAATTTATAAGTTAAAATATTTTATGTTGACAGCACATAACTTCCTTGTACAGCATATTAAATTATACACAATTTTTGCTGCATTTCATTTAAACTTAGTTCCTCGAATTTCATTACAGATATTTTTCATTCAATCATTCAATTCTCATTTAATGGCAAGGCAAAAATAGACAAAAATTAAAAACATCTTCTTTAAAATTGCAAGATACAGGAAAACTTAAAATACCAGATACAGTTTCTTTATTTTTTTTTTTAATTAAAATCAATGTTTCTATGCAAAAACAAGTAATTCGACGAATGAGTAGGGAAACCAAATTTTCGGTGCACAAAAATTGAAAGTTAAATTTTGGTCCCACTGTGAAAAAAAGACTAACGTTGATGCACCAACTGACTTAATTCACTGTTCTACTAAGAGTATCCAATGGCGTCCTCGTTAGGCCTAGCGCCACTTAAACTTTTAAATTGTTGATAATTCTATAACTATGCATGCATATCAAGTAAAGGTACAGAAACCGTAACATAACACCAACATAATTCAACAACTTTTAAAGCAAAAAATGTACAATTTACCAACATATAAGAATATAAATACTGAGCTCACTGAGCAGGGAAATATATATACATGTTTGGTGTGGCCGATTGCAACGAAAAAGGAAGGTGCGCAACTACAAGTTATAGCAGTCCGATAAACAAAATTTCAACGTTATAAGGTTACTCATTTTTAGTTATGCGAGATTCGTACAAAAGTCACGAAGAAAATCTCTTCTGAATCAATTTCAAATCCATTTTACTGCCCGTTTTGGAAAAAGCGTCCTTTATTCTGTCTGTACATACAGATGTCGCACAAAAAAAATTATTCATATAGGTTCGAGAGCGGTCAAAATGGATATTTTCGTTGAAATATGATACCTAAAATTTTTCGCTGTTACAGTATTTCCTTTACTTCGTACAAGAAAGAGAAGAGAAGGAATAACATTTTAATAGCCAGTCCTGGCAGGGCCATTCATTGCATAATTCGGTGTTTGCTTTGCTCTGGCAAAATATTATTCATTTTTATTCTAAAGCTAATCGTTTCAGTACCTTTAAGTTTCTGCTGTATCATCTGTAATTACACGAATCTTTCATGAACCGTTTCATGGTTCGAAATGCTGTTGAAAGTTCTTCAGATATCTTACCAGATGCTCATCAACACAGGAACGAATCTTAAGAGGGCAGGTAAATAGCGAATTTCTTTTTCAATCAATAACTTGCACTAAAGCCTGATCAGGTCTATCGACGCGCAACTCAATAGGAAACTTTTCCGAGAAACACATGCGTTGTTATTGTGACTTATCCCACTTGTCTGACTGTAACATCAGAACAAGCCCACGAAATTCATCCTGGTAAGAAATGCAAGACTGCACCTCTTGTTGGCAAGATAGTTAAGCCAAAGAATATGTACTGTTAAGAAGGAAAACTTCGCAGAAGCAGAAGTGGCTCCCTTCCAACGAAAAGGGAAACAACTGCGCATGCGTGAAATATCTGTCGCCAAAAAGCGCCAAAGCTCGAAGCTGAATGTCGAAGTTGGTTTGGACAGGTTCGACCGTTACGTTTAGCAAGAGTTTAAACAAAGAATAGGTTCTTTGGTTTCAAGTAGCGATATGGACAATGGAAGTTCAACAGCCAGTGAAAGTGAAACTTCACCTCATATTTCGTCATTTCCGAGTTTAAATTATCGCGACAAGTCAAAGAACGATTCATTTTAACCCGTGTTCCTCAACTTCCTATACACGTAGCGGAGGGGGAAAATGTCGGCTAGGTACCAAAGAACGGGCATATCACAGAGGGGAAATTCTCGCCAACAGATTCCGTCGCCAAATCCCTTGGCGAATGTTCCCTTTTCTTTGTAACGGCGTTGCAGACAAAGTGGTTTACATTACGTCTATG
>KK114706.1:131652-142910 GCA_000611955.2 Stegodyphus mimosarum
CCCCCCCCCCAATTTTCATGGAGAGCACACCGAGAAGAACGGGTCCGAGCGTCTCCCACCACTATTCATTCACAAACATCCATGCCTTCTCCGGGATTCGAATTCGAGCCCTTCAATACCGCAGTAGACTTCCCTAACCACTGGGCGGCTCACGAGAAACACATTCCTCTCAGTTGTACAAAGGACTAATTGGTTGTACTGATTCCTTTTGTATCTCTCCCGTGCGAAACAACTTGTCCCCTCAGCATTATAAAATATTGCGAAAGAAACTCGATTCTTGGAAAATTTACTCCTCATCGATAGGTATGATAATGCTATTATAGGATTTGGAGAACGAAACTGAAACAAGTGGCGAATATAATCCTCCAAATCTCAAGCCCACTTGTGCGCTTTCGATTGGCTACCCTGAATAATTTTGAAATTTATCAACAGTAGCAGAGTTATGAAATTTGAATTTTCAGAGGCATTACGGTTACAGACTTCACGTACTTGGAATTACAGGGAATTTTTCAAAGATATACTTGAGTGAAAAGATGACGAATTGTTAGTGTCGTCTGGCTGATGCATCTGTTGGCTAGATAGCACACATTTGTGATATATTGTACGTCACAATATCCAGACCCATATTTATATACTTGTAAAAACGCGAAGAATTCCATCCATTCTGAATGCTAACTGTCAATGTAAAATGAAGTTATATGAAAAGCATTTTAGGGTGTTGAAGATATTTGCAATCAAAAAAGTAAACCAGTAACTATTCAAATAACAGAACAGTACAGTGCGCTATGGAAATAGACTCAGACCAAGGTCATTCAGTAGCTTGTTCCCGGAAATCTTCCAAAAGGGTCCGAAACCCTAGAGGAAGACTGTTGCAGAATCAAGCATCTAGCGATCACACACTCAGAATTTAGACTTGACAATATCGTTATGAGTGTCTGCCGCGCCTAAACGGACCCACCGTATAAACGATGGCTCTAATCCTTTGAAGACAGCTAATCTCCCTCATGTCTGATACTCCCAGTGTATAGACGAAGCGAAAATTTAACATTGGTTTGATCAGACAGAATGTTACAACAAATATATTCATCTTCAGGCAGCTATGGTTGAGTGACTGATAAACAGCGCCTACCTTAAATGTTGGTTTAGCACAGCCAGATTTGAATAGTTCAAAATGCAAAATGTGTATTGTTCAGCATCTTCCTCCAGTTCAGGAACAGTTTGTGTGCGGAGAGAACACATTCAGGGATAAATGTCCGTCCAGGGGTCTCAACCAAAAGTAAATTTCATAGCTTTGGAGGTGTGGGGGGGAGGAATGCTATCAGCCTTTTGATTAGTTTTAGGTTATGAATATTAAAAACTATTTTTATTCAAGTTTGACAGTTATTAACATTTTCTACACTTTGTTTTTTAATTTTTAAAACACATTAAAAACTTAAAATCTGAACAAATGTATACGTGTGTCTTTCGAACTGTGAGAAGGAGAGAGAAATGAACTTCTAGCAATCGTCAAAGAGGTGCATGGAGCAAATCAGACTGAGAACCATTATTCTAGTCCCAAGAATGAAGCATGGAAACAGTGGCGAGTTTATGAAATAAACGGGTTTTAGCTAAACATTTAAGGCCCCTTCAGTTTAAGACACACAACATGTTTAGTATAAAATAGAAAAAAATAACAAATGATTTGGGAGTCGTTTGAAATGCAGGCCCCTCGCGATTGCGACTTAATATCGATTCATACGATTCCTCGCGATTGCGATAATTTCGCTTCTATATGCAGGTCGCATGGTGACTGTTTTGTAGATCTCTGTAAACACTGATTGCTCTTGATAGCCACATCATCGTCCAGACCACCCAGCTTTTCTAACTTTATGTTCCAAAGCACATAATTATGCATCAGGATGATAAAAATCGTGAAATTGGTGACGGGGTAGTTTCAAAAACACAAAAGTGAGCACAGCATAAATATCTTCCACCTGCAATAAGTACCACCCCCTTATCTCAACACCATTAAGTCTGTCTGGCGTATACTAAACGATAGAATTGGAGATCATTTTCTTCCACTACCGTCATAAAATGAAATTAATGATTGAGCAAGACTTGTATCAGCCACTTCGCAGAAGAATCGCTGCTAGTCTCAAAATATAGAACCTGAACATATTTTTAGCCTCTTCTTAAGCTTTATCGATCTGCGTCAGTTCAGACTTGTTACATTTCTAGTTGCACATTGGGACAAAAAAACAAACGAATAAACTGAAATGTAAAAGTCTTGCGTTTTTATATATGTTACGATGAAACACCGAAATCTGGAGAATGTCGACTTTCACCGGTGAATGTCAACATTCACATAGTCGCTTGGTGTATGTACGAAATATTTTCCAAATACTCTTATTTCTGACTTACACCAGTGAATGTCGACATTCACCATGTACTAATGGTGAATGTTAAATATATGAGAATATTATATTTTCTTCTCCGTAATTCAGTCGCGAAAAAACACACAAGTACTTAAAACACACAATACATTCAAAATGAGAAAGGAAAATAATAGAAGTTAAAAAACTTACTTAATTATACAGTACGTAGTAAATGAGAAAATAAAATAATAGTAATAAAAAACTTACTAAATTATGTGATTCAAATCTGATTAATTGCAACAACTTAAACTATTATGAGACTTTGAACTGCACAAGAGGCCCTTGCTTTTACAACTGCATTTATAGGAAACAGCCAGTCGCCTCTCTTTTCGACCTACACCAGAGCATATCTGTGATTGTCGACATACACCGCTGAGGGTCCGAATGTACAAGAATGCAATGTTATATTCTATCTTTCATCGACGTATTTGGTGAATGTTGACATTCTCCGGTGAAAGTCGACATTCTCTAATTTCGGTCTTTCATAGTAACATATACATCGAGTACACATTTGGCGTAGTTCGGCGTTGATATTATTGAGTCAAGCCTCAAATCTCTTCCCAAAATCGTTACATGCGTAATTAATCATGTTCTAAATTGCGTAAAGTACTTTTTGTATACTATGCCAGTTAATCAATGAGTTAAATTATTATTTTTTTTCGTTTAATTCCTTTCATTTAAAATGGAAAGTAGATTAATGACACTGTTAATCTGCAAACTTTAAATGATTTTTTTTGTGTTACATTAATGCAGGATGCCCATAAATGTTTACCCTAATTACAAAACATGATAACGAAACATGCACTGAATCTCAAATGGATAAACCTCTAAAATTTTACAATCATATTGAAAACATTTAATAAACTTCCACATGTGCATCCTTAGTAGCATGCAGAATACCCAAAGAGTGCTCAATTTCACGCCACACACATCTGACATAATTCCCTCCTAGATTTTTTCCTTTGGGAATGTTAAAAGATATTGTGTTCCATACAGCAGTTCCTGATGTTGTAACCTCTCGACATCACATCAAAAACGCCTTTCGCGCAATGATACTAGTAATCTTGAAGAATGTGTGCTGTGAAATTGAGAACTCATTAGATAATTTGCGTATTACCAGGGGTGCACCTGCGGAAGTTTTATTAAATGTATTCAATGTGATTATAAACTTTAAGAGTTTATGCATTTAAAGGTTCAATGCATGTTTTGTTACCTGTGCACAATCATGAGTTATCACGTCTTTAACCAGTGTAAACATTTATGGACATAGTGTACTTTAGTGAGAATTTTGAAGTGTAATTTTTGTCACATTCACTCAAATAAAATTGCAGCGTTCATAATAACTAGAGAGAACTAAAGTTCCGTTGGTCGATTAATATTAATTCGGTAATTAAAATTATAGTTTTAAAAAGCAGACTTTAGGATTTGAAACTCACAGCTTTAGATTTACTCAGCCGTGTTAGCTTTAAATTTTATCGAAGCGTTATGTTCGATGCAAACTTTTTCTGATCAAAATTAATGTTCACTAGAATTATGACGGGTTTCATGCATAATTTTGGCTTTTACTGCAACTTTTAAGCATAGTCAAACATATAATCGTTTTCATACATAGTTCATGAAACATAATGATTGGATCTAATTAAAAGATTTGCTGAGTAGTTGTATGTGAATTCGAAGAGATTGATCTTCTGAACAAGCGAGCATGCGTAAATTTTTCGTTCATAGCTATGGCCATTAGTGATGTTTGAATGCCATATATTTTTGGATATGAGTTTGAAAATCTCGGACAATCTCTGAACATTTGTGATGGTTATGTCTGAGAGAAACGGATGAATATTAAAAAACCGATCCAAAAAGTTCTGTTGAGAAGACGGTGATAAAGGAAGAGAGATATGAATACCTTAGGTTCCATTTTAAGCTCGTTCAAAGCTGAGGCTGAGTTTAAGGAGGCAGGCCTTGTGTGTTTTTTTGCCTTCTAAAATAAAGCATAATTTTGTTAAATGTTATAGTTGGTTAGTTAAATCATTGCCTTATCCTAATCGTCTAATTATTACTTTCTTTCATAAAAAGTTGTATTACATGGAATTTCGTATAAATCATTCTTTCGAGGAAAATTTTACAGGAATGAATTCATTTACGACATACGTGAGGTATTTGTGAGACGCTCGTCTTAAATATTCATATCTTCTGGGAATCGGGTACACCGTGACCTTCGTGAGGAGGTCATGGTACAAAAGTCATAATATACTTCAGGCAAGGTTAAAAGCTTGCTAGGGCTATCTCTTTTGAAGAAGGGAATTTTATGCATTCTGCTCCAGGTACAGGCGAGATATCTCTGCTTCATGTACAGGTGTAGACAAAACTATTCTTAGCTAGCGCTAGTGTCTCAGTAGAGAGATGGGGGTCAAATCTTTAAATACTGTTTTGTGTCGTAGGCGAAGGATCGCAATATTTGAACATCTCAATCGTGTCCAAAATCGCCTCACCCACGGATGGTGTTTATCATTGCCGTCTGCATTACACACAAGGACAACAATCAACATTGTTTACTGCGTGAGCCATCATGACGCTTCTCACCTTTTATTCCGAGGGTACAATTCGGGAAAAGATTGCAAAAAAGTTAAGTTTCGTCAAAACTGCAAACATCACACGAGGCACACTTTCCTCTCACTTGGTCAAATCCATGCAACCAGTTAATTGCTCCTTTCTCATCAACTTTATTTGCTTCATCACAAATCACTAATGATGAAATCGACTATCTTTTGGAAACGGTACAGCCAATTAACGGAACAACTGAAATACTGAATGTCTAATTTTTTTGCAATCTCTTTTCCTTTTGACTGAATTATAGCTCCACTTAAAGGTACATTGGAAATGTGCATATGATTGAAACATTCTAGAAATAAAATTTCGAGACGTTCGCATTTAACACTGCGAAGTCGCTTAAATTGTCCTCAGAACTCGATGCAGCAGCATTAAAATGTTTTTACGGTCTTTAAAAGTATTATGGATGAGGCATTTCCATACTTTTCGGCAATTGTATTTTTCTTCAATACACCACACCGTCTACTTCCTCTAGGATTTTTATTTTTGCCTGTTCTCTTCCTCTTGGACATGAATCACTCTCTTACTGCTTGGAATTTAAAGTTTGTTGTCGCTTAACTGTTACGTTTCTGATAAAGTAATTGTGTTAAACTCCAAACCGAGATGTTTGATGGAAAAAAAACCTCTCATTCCATAAATAAAAGAAATCAGATATTTCACTCAGCCAGTCTTAATTTAAAGGTAAAATGCACTGGAAAGAAATTCCGCATATGCACTGAAAAGAAATTTCGCATGTCAGAACATTTTTGTTTCGTCAAATTAACTATATACTGAGTTGGTTAATTAGGATTCATAACAAGGTACAGCTTCAATGGAGATGAGTTCCTGAACTTTAGCAACATGACAGCTGTAAGCAAGTGATAGCTCAATGGGACAGTATTTCCGCTCCATTAAGCAAGAAAACGGATGTGAAAAGACCGCGCAGCTATGATAAAGAAAAATGTATTTATTACTGCATCCTAAATTTAATGATTTTCAAATCATCACACTCGATTTATCAGGAAAAAAAGGAAGTACAGCGTTAAGTGTTATGGCTTCTTATTTTTGCTTTTCCAAGCTGACGTTTCCTTTTCTTTTTTCATTCACTTAATTGAGCTTCCATGCCAAGTTGCGCAACAGCATTCTAATTAGCAGTTTTTAGTTTAAAAGTTCCTCGATGGAATGAATAATAATAATTACAAATAGGTTAAACCAGTGGACTATATTTTCCTGTAAAACTCAAGCACGCACAACTGAAAATTCTTTCCTATTCGAAGGATGTGTTTATAGTTTTAATTTTTAATGAAAGTAATACGAAATCACTGTACAGGAAATATCATGCACCTATTCCAAATGGAAAATAACCTGATTGATTTTCGATTCATGAATGAAATAATGAAATGTAATAATAGATGTAATTTCATACAAGACAAAATATTTTACAGTAAATCGTACGCTGATTGAGATTATGCATTTCGTGGAAGAAAAAAATTGTTAATATTTATTTCAGTGTCTGAACAGAAGAAGAACTACTTGCTCAGAATTATGTACATAAAAAACCTTTAAAGATCAGCCATCATTGTAGAAAAGCAAAAATATTTTTTGTCATTGATTAGTTTTTAAGTTAAAAAAAAGCAAAAAATTTTAATTCAAATGAGGAGTTACATTTCATTTTAGGCTTAACATTTCACCTTAGGTTTAAGCATTTCTTGAAATAATAAAAATTTATCAGTCCCACTTAGTTTCAAAATGGTATCTGATATTATGCAGATAAATTAAATTTCCATGATATTTTAAACAATGGTCTTTGCAGTTCATTGCCGAGTAAATTAAATCGCTTAACATTGATTGTTCGGCACCCGATAACTAGCCTAAGTGCCTGGGATTTTTTCCATATGTAACATGATTTCGGGTCAGTTTCATCAAGAAACTTCGCCATCAAGGCATTCTTCTTAAAGCAGACTCTTTCATTGTTTTGTCATAATCAGTTAACTGATCAGTAAGCCCATGTATCAATAAGCCGCTGCCCATTTTGCAACGATTCAGCTTTCAATAGTGTTCTAAGAAAGCTACATTTGCCTCTTATGCCTGTTCCAGATGTTTTTGGAAGGTGATATGTTTGAAAATATAAAAGGCTATGGAAGAATATAAAATCTTTGAAGGCACAGGTTAGAAAATTATGCAATATGTGGCCGTAGGGCACATGAAACCTGGCATAAGCAGCTGTCTGATCAACCTGGCATAAACAACCTGACAGTCAACTGCAGTATGTCATCAATGAACACGCAAGCCATCAGATTGCTTTGCAGTATAACTAAAAAAGATCAGCTACGGCAGGAAATGGTGCCCGGACTGGCTTAACACGTGTCATATGGGTCTGGATTCGAGCCCCTGAGCAGGCATTGATGCTTATAAATGTACAGGGTCTGTTCGGCATGTTGGCACTCAAAATACTGGAGTGCCGAAAGTCTTCTCGAGTAGTTTGGGACTAAAGGAAGATAGGCGGGAGATCTTCGGATCGTTGCCCGGGGTATTGTCTATCAAAATTGGATCGGAATCGCACAGTTAGCCTGGTGGAACTATACCTATAAGATCGATGGTGAAATTCTCAAATCCGCTCACTTGAACGCTACTTGACAACAAATGTGGCGCATAACCTTTAAGGTTTTTCGACAGAAAGGTTATGCGCTAGAAAACTCACAACAAATGTGAGATCAGAACACTGGCCACTTCACCATGCATGCATGTGGGGTCTTCATCACTGAATAAGATGGGGGATTCGTCGCTGAAGGAAAACTGCCTCCAAACGAATATTGCACTACTCCTGACTTTTACTATGTCGGAAGTCAGTAGTAGACTCCTTAATGGATATATAGACTTTTAGTTTTTTCCAGTCTGTTTGAACAATACTGTTTGATATCATAGAATATATAGAAAATGGCAAATGCCTTCAAATGGATGAAGACGCAGCCATTAGTCCGGTCGTAGCTACTCTCCTGATTGTTCAGTTCCGTCTAGTATTTGCATGTTTGGAGCATTCCGAGTGTCTACGTCGGCTATATAAGCCTCCTCTGATCCACTATTGCCAATACAAGCGTTCCTGTGGTACACTCTGTAAAATTATTGGCGCTGAAATTTAATTATTTGCGAAATCTTAAAATGCCATCTGCATGCTGATTTTCTCGGATACAATTCATTTCTTTACGGTTTCAAATATATTTTGGAATAAAACATAAATTTAAATGAACACAAAAGATAGTTTGATAATAACCATATTTTCTCTACTTTCAAACTCCGTATAAATTTTGAAAACTTTTGACTGTTTAGTAAATTTTGAGCTCGTTTAAGAAACTAGTTTTCCTCATTATTTCATTTTAAAAAATTTGAAATTATTTACCTGTTCCATCTTCAGTGTTGTAATCTCCACCATAGATGACTAGTTCCTCTTTTTTGCCAGTTGCCACTTGGCCAATGAAAGGCATGAGATTGGTGAATGGTCTTGTAGGATCTTCGCCTACTAACCCAGAAGGATGAGCACCAACAGGATTAAAATACCTTAAAGAAATGATGTTCCATTGCTAAAAAAATGAAACGTAATTGAGAAAGTATTAGTGTAACTTAATATTAGGAATGTGCATTCCAAAGTTTCACTGAATATCACTATTTTAACGCTGAAGTTACATGTCTCACAACAATGTCACATAGCCATAGCTGTTTCAAATGATGTTCGTTTAGAAAATAGAGCATGCCATCGGCCAACATTCGTGTCGAATCGAGGACGTTGTGAATTATGTGCATTCAAAAATATTCAATCAAAACCACATTCAAAATGCTCAACTTGTAATATATTTTTGTGCGTAAATGAAAAAAAAAATTGTTTTTATGATTATCCTCAAATGTGAATTTCTACTCTTATTATGTATAAAAAAATTATGTCAATTTGATAATTTCTTTGTTTTCTTATTTAAATCTCGCACCGGGGAGATTTTTTTCTTGCATAATCTTTAATTATCAATATGGCAGCTAAAAATATATATTTATGAAGAAATTTTCTGTAGTTCATAATGCAGTAGATAAACAGTTGAAAGGGGAAGTATATAATATATTTCTCCCGGCTTTTTAGCATGCCTTCGTGGTGTAGTGGTCAGCATGCTTAACCCGTATTCGAAAGGTCCGTGGTTCGAGTCCCGGCGATGGCATTGCTAATTTTTCCAGTCTCCAGCTTAAGAAAAATCGTAATATCTCTACACATTTTCTTTTTTTTTCCTCCCCCTTCCCCGCAAAATTGGAAACCCTGTCAAGCAACCCGTTTAGCATATACTCCAGCACGATCATCGTTGCTCTTCACAATCCGACTTTGTATCAATGTCCTTCCTGCACAGTATGCAGAGCCCGTAGCACCATTCCGTTCACCCCATCTCTCCCTGTACACCAGGGATGTCAAACTCATAGGTACACTTGGGCCAAACAAACAAGGTTTAACTTTAGGCGGGCCGAAAAAAAAAATCAATATTCATAGAAACGTAGATTTATTTCGAATAATACAATAATAAACATATATATATATATTTATATAGAAAAGAACAAGAAAAATTTAATGTTTACGTCCTGATACTTGACATCTCTTCTCTGCTATTATCTTTCCTATTTCGGGAGAAATTTTGTTTGCAGTGATAACTTTCAACGCTGACCCAAGGTGAGCATCATTAATACGGTTTCTAATAGGAGACTTATTACCTTTCATGACTGAAAATAACTGCTCGCACCGATAAGTGCTACCAAACATGGAAATAATTTCATATGCGAATTTTCGAGTATTTTCAAACCTGGCTGGTAAATATTTGTAAAATTCAGGCACGCCCACTTCAATGAATTTTGCTTTCAAATTTGAGTTGCATTGAATCTCGATCACCTCCATTTGCATATGGCTGGGTACTGAGTCAATACTTATTGAGAAAATCGAAGAAAACAAAAAAAATTTGTCTTCGAGGGAACTAAAATCATTAAACCTCGTTTCAAATTCAGTTGTTAAATTTGCAATTTTTTCTGCGTATTTTTGATACGAACAAGTATCATCTAAACTTGATTTGTTCATGCTGCACGTCGGGAAGTGCGTCAAATCTTCATTTTTAAGTTGTTTTTCCCAAAGAACTAGTTGACATTTGAATGCTTTAATTATGTCAAACATGTTCGTAATGATATGATCTTTTCCTTGTAACGATAAATTTAAATCGGTTAAGTGTTTGGTTATATCAACTAAGAAAGATAAATCTTGTATCCATATTGGATCGTAAAACAAACTTACGTCTTGATTTTTCGTTTTTAAAAACTGACATATTTCTTCTTTCAAATCCCAGAATTGTTTGAGAATCTTGGAGCAAGATAACCAACGTACCTCGGTATAGTAGGACAAACCCGAATATTCACTATCTAACTCACTTAAGAAAGCAGTGAATTGACGCTGATTTAAACCTCGAGATCTTATAAAATTTATAACTTTTTTTATATATGACAAACCATTCTCCATATTTATTACTTTCGTGCATAGAACTTCTTGATGTATAATACAATGCATATGATGAATGTTTGAATCGTGAATTTCACTAGGTTTTTTTCTTAGTAATGCTACGAAGCCCTTGTTTTTCCCGGTCATTGATGAAGCTAAAGAATTTAAGCTAAAGAATTCTGTAGGTACAGAATTTAATTTTGCCAAAGGTAGATTGTATTTCTGCAGAAGTCCAAAAACACAAGTAAATATATCTTCTCCTGTGGTAGTACCAGGCATCGGTATTAGTTCCAGTAATTCCTCAAAAATGTTAAAATTCTTGTCACAAGAACGAAGAAACACTGCTAATTGAGCTTTGCCACTAATGTCCGTGCTCTCGTCACAGGCAATGGAGAAACTTTCGAAACTAGATGATTTTGCTTTGATCTGATCACTTAAATTCGCGGCTAAATCAGTAACTCTTTCCGCAACTGTATTTCGAGACAATGAAATTGATTGAAAAGCCTTCACATTTCCGGGCCAAACAGTTTCTCCAGCTTTCATTAGTTCCTTGATGAAATCACCGCCAGTAAAAGGCTTCGAATGTTTAGCTATCAACTCGGACAAGACGTAACTTGCATGTACTGCCGCTTCACTTTCTTGCAATACTTTACTAAACATGGACTGTTGCTTTTCCACTCCTAACTTTATTCAACTCTTTCAACTTTTCTTCTCTCATTAATCCTTCGTAATTGTTATATTTCGATTTGTGTTGT
>KK114708.1:0-47067 GCA_000611955.2 Stegodyphus mimosarum
ATTCAATTATGACGATTCCTTCTTGGTGTTGCAATTTTCACAAACGTGAGTGTATATTGTCTTACATTCGTGCAGCTTAGTCTACTAGAATCTTCATTTCATACATGCGTACCTTGCAGAAGTCATTGGTACCATCACCCTTGTACAACATATCCGTACGATCCAGTACTCGTGCGAAATCGCCCAATTCACCGAGTGCGTTGGAACGGCCTTACAAGTAGTCCGGAAAGTAAGTTTTAAGGCAAGGATGAATAAAAATATTACAACATGCAATTGTTAGGTAAGATGCCAATTGCGCACTATGAACACGCTCCATGGTCGTAATAAACATTTCGTGTCGTTAAATATAAAACGTATAAATCACAGTATACTCAAACATATATGATATAGCCATGCCTGGGATGGATATTGTCACGTGTACAATGCAAAAAGACACGGCAGTTCTACCGAATGTTCAAGCTGGGATTGCGAGTAATCACAAAGTGCATTGCATTGTGCCTGAGAATGGAACTCAGGCTAGACTGCCATTACACAAATGATGCTCCATCTCCGGAAACGATCCAAGAGGCCACGATCATACCGATCGACCCGGGGAACCATAACAAAGCCTCAATGAAATTGCGCCAGAACTGCCGACTACATCCGCACCCCTGGGAATGAGATTAAGGTAATGAAAATGCCATCGCCTCGAGATGCCCAAGCGGCTTACTGAAATCAAATTTAAAAGTGAACCGGGCCACCAAACCGGTAACTTTGTTATACGAAGATCTAGGTCTACTGGATATCGCCAGGGGGAAGATAGCAGTTGGTTATATATATAACACAGAACTAAGCAACCAGACAGCTCGTCACTAAATAAGGTCGGTAAGACCAAGTCGATGGGGTGATTTTCCCAAGGAAAGCACTTAATATCAACTATTTAACATCCTCACAACCAAGGGCTCCCTGCCGAGCCTGAACCTACCACCGAATGAACGATGGTTCTAGTCTTGTGAAGACTGATTTTATATCTACAGTGCCGAGGCTGCCTAAGTACAGATCCAAATCATAACGCAAGACATTTCTCTCAGTTGAAGTCCAGGGACAAAGCACAAAGTACAATAGTATTATTAGTATTATATAATTATGTTTCTTATTAATTATTATTATTCATTATTTGCAGGGTGATTGGAGCGCTGTCGAATTCTCAGAATTTCATCGAAGCATATAACTGCCCTTTGGGAAGCCCAATGAACCCTGAGCATAAGTGCGAAGTATGGTAGAGGTTATTCCAAGGACTGAATGTCTTTTCATTAAATGATCAGTTGAGCAATTTGGAAAACATAACGGGTACCTGCATAGTTAGCGGACCATACAAGAGGCTGTTTTGTGAAGGCATGCCTAAAAAGAACTCTCATCTTTTCGTATGTGTAAATACACTTTTTATGGGATGAAAATTCCTTGCTTTAAAGAAATCACAAATACATGTTACTTTGTTTATCTGTTTCCAGTGGCTGTGTTCCTGCTTACAGACCAGTTAAGTGCAATAAACTGCCATGTTGCCATTCGAAAGTAAACACATTCTTGTACTCTGCATTTTTATGTCAAATAACTGTAGATGATTTTACTTCATCAAATTCATTCTTCAAGAAATATCTTTTATGCTATGAAATCTGCTAACTTTTATTCAAAATTTACAAGCAATTAAAATTTTAATTTACCATAACAAAGGTAAACACACATACAGACACACGCACAAAAAAATGATTACTAAGATTTCCAAAAATACTTTATATGACATAAAATACTTTATTTACATAATTAATAATTAATAGTTTGTTGTAGTTATCGTACTTCGAACACCTGAGAAGAAATAACACACTGGAAAAAGAATGTGCATATTCATAATTAAAAAGTGAGAATTAGTCCTAAATAAATTCTTAAAAGTTTTGAAATGCTTTTTTGCTATGTACAAAAGTAATTTGTGTTGCATGCAAGCAGAAGCGTCTTTGGATTTTCAGAAAATAATGTGTAGTTCTGGTTCGTGGGTATCGCGTAATAAGCATTATGTATACAAATGGCTAATTTTTTCTTTCTTTTTAATTTTAACAGCACAGAACTTAATAGAAAAACTAATCTGCAGTTAGCCTACTTGTTTTATTTAGTAATCATCTATGAATCATTTTTGAAATAATTATTTTAAATTTATATTAAATATAAATATTATTTTTAAATATTATTTTAGAATTTATATTGAATATGATCTTTTAAAATTTGTATTGAATATAATTTAATTTATATTAAATGTAATTCATTTTGAATCATTTTCGAAACAATATTTTTAAATTTACATTAAAAAGAAATTCTTTTTGAAATTTTTTGTTCTATATTTTGTAATTATAAGCGACTTAGGAAATTTAAAAATAAAAATTATTTGAATTATTCATTTTGTAATATAATTAAATTTTTTACCAGCTAAATGTTCTACATAATTAAATAATTGCTTTCGTTTCTTGCACAACTTAAAAACTGCATTAAAATCAGTGAAATTTTTATTTTTGTATGCTTAAGTTATAAATAAGAAAATTTACCCTGCATTATTTACGAAGGCCCTTTCCTAATTTCACAACAAATACAAACACATGTGCTCCGATTAGGAAAACTCAAAGAGAAATTTAAAAAACATACAATCAACTTCAGATTAACTGGGAATTGAATAAGAATAAAGTTAAATTTTCGTATTTGCGGAAAATGAATAAATTACTATCACGAACGATCAGCGTAAAATAAAATTGTTTAGGGAAAATGCAAAAAGAGGAATAATAATAAAGCAGAAAAATATCAGTGATAGCAATATGTCTTCCAAATCAACTATAGGCGAAAGCTAAAAGATCTAGACATTTTCACAAGAGTTTATGAAAGCAATGACATTGTTAAAGCTCTCTTGTAAATATTGTTCTTTAATGCTGTTCATAACTTCTTTCCTAAATTATCTTTATTCTTCTGTTATTTATCGCCCGTTTCTTACAGTTTCGAATACTTATTTACTCGTAATTTAAGTAATTTGAACGCAATGATAATTTGAACATAATAAGTATTATATATACAAACGCAACTCTTGAACCTCTCGTATACTGTTTTTAATGCCATTTTTATAATTTAATTTCTTCGCCTCGAATGCTAATTTAACGAATATCAACGCAGTGACATCAAACATTTTGAATCTTCTTTACTCTTGAATGCCATCTATAACTAATTTCTTCATATATAATGGTGGTTATTTTTTCGTTATTGTACGTTACTTTCGATTTCAAATAATAATTTAATTTGAATGGAAAATTCTGTTAAAACTGTCTTGTAAGATCTGTTGTTTAATTCCATCTATAACTAATTTCTTCATTTATAATGGTGGTTATTCTTCTGTTATTGTATGTACTTTCAATTTCAAATAATAATTTAATTTAAATGGAATAGCATTGTTAAAACTGTCTTGTACGTTCTGTTGTTTAATTCCATTTGTAACGTTATTTTTTCACTTCTAATGGCATTAATTCTTTAGTTATTTACAGCACGTTCTTTTTCTTTCGAATACTAATTTAAGTAATTTTCAAGCAATGGCATTGTTGAAACCGTCGTGTAAATACTGTTCATTAATGCCATTCATAAATTAATTTCTTTATTTCAAATGGTGTTAATTCTTTCGTTATTTACAATACGTTCTTTTGTTTCGAATACTACTGATTAAATTTAAGTAATTTGAAAGGAATGACAATGTTGAAGTTCTCTTATAAACTATAATCCTGTTCTTTACTGTCATTTTTGATTAAATTTCTTCGCTTGTAATGGTGTTTATTCTTTATTTATTTACGTTATTTTTTGTTTCGAGCACTAATTAAATTTAAGAAATTTGAACAGAATGGCATTGTTGAAGCTCTCTTGTAAGTACTGTTCTTTAATGCCATATCTAACAATTTCTTCATTTCAAATGGCGTTTATTCTTCCTTTATTTACCGTACGTTTTATTTGTTCCAAAACTAATTAAATTTAAGTGATTTCCACTGAAAAGCATTGTTGAAACTCTCTTATAAATGCTGTTCTTTAATAACCATTTATAACTTAATCTCTTCATGTCTAATGGCGTTTGTTCTTTCCTTCTTTCCTTTTCGAATACTAATTTAAGTAATTTCTAAGCGCATGGAAATTGTTGAAGATTCCATGCAAATGCTATTCTTTAATGTCATTTCTAATGGTGTTTATTCTTCCATTATTTTTAATACATTCTTTCTGTTTCGAATACTAATTTAATTTTAAGTAATTTGAACGCTATGGCATTGTTGAATCTCTCTCGTAAATAAATGATCTTTAATGTCATTTATAACTTAATTTTTTTAAATTTTTAATGGTGTTTATTCTTGCGATATTTGCAATGTGTTCTTTCTTTTTCAGATACTAATATAATTTACAAAATCAGATGAACTTTGTCTCCAGATCAAACTGTTTGAAAATACAGGCAAATTGTTTAATGGAATATTTTTGTCAATTATAGTATAGGTTGTCTTCTTTCGTGTGTTTTTTAACTACCTTCCCCTTAACTGGGATTTTGAGTTGAGTTTATTACCCTTTTTTTCCCTCGGTATTACGCCAGCAAATCGAGAGTTAATTATGTTACTATTAATTTAATTTTTCGGATTGATAATTATTAAATCTTAATATGAAAAAATGCTTCGAATAAAAAACTATGTATCGCGTCATAAAATTACATATTTAATATTTTAACACCTAAACTATCAAAAAAAGAAACGATTTTTTAAAATGTATTTGCTTAATATTACTTCAACCGGTTCACAGTTAAGATATAACTGTGATTCTTATACCTGGCTATTCATAAACAAGTCCATCTTTCAATATTTTCATTACTATTCTTTACAATTAAATAGTTTATGAATAAGTTGTGGAAGGCAATGTAAATGTACGTTTTCTCCTTTATCTCCGCTAAACCTTTTGAAATACCACTAATTTATCTGCAGTTCAACATTTAGCATTGAAATCATTGAAATGGCGTGAAAGGCTTTTATGGTTTTCATATTCAAAACGATGTGCGCTACGTTACTAAACATGAGCTTATTTTTCTGGCAAATTAAAACTTTAGATGGAAAGTAATTAAAATAGCGTTTAATTTCTAACAGATATCAGATGTATTAATCACTAAATAAACTCTAGTATTTATAAATAGTAACTTTTACACTGGAATTTGATCGTTTTTATCATGAAAATAATGCAGCAGGATATTTTTGAAAGTCAATGAGAAACAAAAATCTTGAAATATTTTGCAAACTTAGATATGAAAAAATATAAAATATTATCAGGGCATTTCATTGAACTTCAACCACAAAAACTCATGCAGTGTGATGATTCATTGTGGAGTGCAAGAAATATATGGCCAATTAAAATAAAATTTAATGAAGATAAATTATATTAGATTTTATAAATGCTCCTTATCGTGAATGATTGCAAAGATGCACACGAGTATCATGAAACATAAAGTTCAAAGGCAAAAGAAATATCCTTTTCTTTTATAAAAAATAATTTGGACTTTCTTGTACTTCGAAATAGAAAGGTAGATAGATGAATTTGATAAATAACTGAAAACTGAAATTGCTGTGTGTGAATATGTTTTGCTTAATTAGCTGCTGTATATTATTTCATGTTTTGCAAGAAAAAGTACTGAATCCTTCCTCCTCAATATTTTACTGTGTATGTTTACAGAAAATAAGATCATAATGTTCAACGCACTACTATTTTTTCATGTGAAATATTTGTATATAAACGTTACAAAATAATTAAAACTTTTTCATCTACATTACATAATATATTGTTATTTTAATAATGTATAGAATAACTGTTTCTTAACAATGTATTGCATTTTGCTCTAAAAAAAGTAAGAAATGAGTATGGAATATGTCCAACATAATTTATACGGAAAAAGTTAAATGTTTATAAAAGAAAGATTGCGGAAATTATTGTAAGTATGCCATGAAAATATTTTACTGTGCTTTTCATGTTTTGTTTAGAAAGCTTTGTATATAGCCATGACGATGTATAATTATGAATAAATATACAAGATTCATGAAAATCCCTTGCAAACTTATGATGGCTTATTTTAATTCATTTCTTTGTTCTGTTATGTTAATTGCAGTATAGTCTATGTGAATGTTCCAATAAATGTATGATATATTTAGTAAAACTTAAGGCTGTATGTATTTCTTTTTCATTCCTTAATTTCTAATAACTTTAGAAATAACCAGTACATTGTACTGTACAGAACTACATTGTACTAGATATTGTACTACAGGCTATTTTTCTCAAAATGAATATTTTTAAGCGATGAGAATGGGAACAAATTTAAGTATTTAGCAACATGATATTAATTTTTGATACTTTTTTTATTGAATGGACCACTTTAATTACCTGCTAAAACAGGCAAATTTAATCTGATTAACAATACGAACATTTCAAAAGGTATTTATGGTATCAACAAGGTATTAACAATATCTTATTAAGGTATCAACAATATCTTGGCAAAATATAGCCTTCTTTTTTCAGATGGAAAGGTAAAATTTATTTACCGGCTGCAAGCTGACTTTTAAAAAAAAAAATTCCAAATTATTGTTATTTATCGTAAGCAAGCAAACATTATCAACCTGTGAAAAATCAAAGTATTTTAGCAAGTTAAAATGCAAATTTTGATTGCTAAATAAACATTACTTGATACATTTAAAAAATAAACACTTACATTCGTTCCAAATATTTGCGTATTTTTTTTGCGCTATTCTTTTCCCCAAGGACATAGCGATCTGTTTTCACTTAAAAACATCAGAGAATTGCAGAAACTCGGCATCGTCCAAATCCAAGTAGCACCAGCAATCTACAAACACACCTCCCCGTTGTTCGTTTAGAAATTTTGCCGCAAAATTCTGTATTGCACCAGAAATTCTACAGTAGTTTCTACCATATTTTAAAATTAAGTTTAAAAGAATATCATTTTCCTTCTGCGTATGTAAAAACCGTTGGAATTTAGAATACAACAAAAAGAACGCATGTGAAAATGGCGACGCTACTTGACTGAGGGGTTGTTATCAGCTTGGTTGCCAGAAGAATGGTTGTGAATATGGCTGCCAGAATTTGGC
Organism: Stegodyphus mimosarum; assembly: GCA_000611955.2. NCBI lineage: Eukaryota > Metazoa > Arthropoda > Arachnida > Araneae > Eresidae > Stegodyphus > Stegodyphus mimosarum. The sequence goes on from KK114708.1 coordinate 7,167, forward strand.
GACTTCTACCAAGGTGATTGCGATGACACGAAAGTACCTTTCAGAAGTTGCCATAGGCTTATACAGAGACCACTGTAGCAAAGACATACCTTTATAGGGTTCTATTTGCGTAATACTAGCTGAAATTTCTTTTAGACACCATTAGATTGACAAGCGAGTTATCTCTTCGTCTACAGAAATATGACAAAGGTCCTATGAAGATTTTAAATATAAAGTTTTTTATTATAACCTAAACTTAAGACACAGCTTGTTCGTATAATCAAACTTACCGTTGCTAGCGACGGACGAGATCCAGTGACTGTTATGACAGTTTGCAATCTTTTGGTCGAAGAGTCACAAAAAGCAACATGCCAAATTTCAACCCCAACCACACACTTCTCAATGTCCGAGACGAGAGACATCTTTTCTGCATCGTTCTCAGAAATCATACAGCTATTCTACATAGCCTGTGCCAGTAAATTCGGTTTGTTGCACAGCGCACTAGGGAGAAGGAGCTCCCTGACTTGGCCTATTAAATGCCTTTTACTGTAGAATGCCCCAACAGCTGGAGGCGATCCAAGGAGGCCTAATCCCCCTTGTCAACCTAGAGGAACTTATATGATAACTTATATGACTAATACTGTCTGGAAATATGTTTCGCGAGTCATAGATGGACGACAAGCATTCACCAGCAAAGTAAAGAATAAAGCACATCATAGTCCGTTCCCAAGTTTTGACCAAGGGAAGGCAAACTCCCAAAGACAACCTTCGATATCTAAAACTATGTAACATACCCACAAGCAAGAGGCAGACAAGACAGTACCAGTACGAATCCTACCGAGCTTGAACCTAACACCGAATATACGATGGTTCTAATTGCTGCAAAGACTCTGATACACCAGAGGTCGAGTCTGTCGAGGTATAGGTCCTAGCCAGAACACCGAGATTTGCCGCCTAGTCAACTACCAGGTAGAGGTCTGTTGCACAGACCCAAGTATCCGCACGTACATCGCGACAAGGTCTGCATAGCCACAGATTGTCAACAAGGTCAGCATTACTTAGGATTATCTTGGCACTGTAATACAGAAAATATTGTCTACAATAGTGCATTCAACGATGCCTACTGATGAGTCATTGGCTTAACGTCGTCGAATCCCGTATTTCCCTATAGCAATGGTGGCCAACTTTTGTGTACAAAGATCTAATAGTTCTAAAAAATGCATCAAGATCGACCTGGTTGTCATATGCATATTTTAAAGAAAGCAAGAGGAGTGTAAAATACTTAATATGTTAATTATTACTGCATACGTATTTTACGTTACGAAAGAAACAGTTTATGGACAAAACTTTAACATCCAGATAAACAACAAAATTATTAAATGACAGTGTTAGCAAAAAATTAAAGAGAGATAGAGACAGAAAAAGAGTATTTCTTATTACTTTTAATTAATGAGAAGATTGAGTTTGCATGCCTTTAACCAAGGAATCATAATTACGTGTATATCCATTAAAAAGTCTTCGGCGTGTGTATCAGTCAACGGAGAACGTTGTTTAGGCTTCGTTAGCTTCACCGGATATCATATGTTGCTCTTTCTACCTTGGCTGCCAGTTTTTCATCATCCCAAGAGACTAAGGCCTCTTTTTTCTCTTCAATTAAGGAATTTCCATAAAGAAATCTCTATGCGGTTATATACGTATGGTTTTCCCATACGGGGATTACTTGAGGTGTCGGAAATAGCGTGATAAATTTCACGCTGATGTCAGCCTGTATTAAAGCATCAAAGTATGCATATTGCCAGAGTTCTGTACCTAACAAAAGCACGGGTTACTTTGTATAATAATTGTAGTTGTACTCTCGTCTACATCTCTACTCTAGGGCATTGTAAACTAAACGCCCTAATGCCGCTCTAAATGTAATTAAAAAATTTGGTTCTCTATTTATTCAGTTTCTGTTTTTAACATTGCATGCGATCGACCAGAATGAGTTTCACGGTCGATTTGTTGGCCACCCCTACCCGATAGAATCGTGGTGGCTGTATCCGTTTGTGGAGGCTAAGAGGAGAACGGACGTTGAAAACCTTCATTTTTCATCGTCATACCAGCATAGCATCTGCGTTGAATGGTACTGAGTGCTATATGTAAGCATCGCTTTCATCTCTACTTTGCATATCTGCTACTTTGATGAGCTTCCAATGTATTACTGATGTTGAAAATTACAAAAAAAACAGCCTTATGTTTAGCGTAGATTTTAACTGAAGGTCTATCGATTTCAAGGGTGAACAGGTCCCTGTTGATCAAGAGCAAAAGATTTTGCAAAGAAGGGAAGAACTATGACCGTATTTATATCAAAGACGCTGCTTCTCCAGCTTCGGATGGTGCGTTCGCCAGATGTCTCACTAATTGAAAAAAATCTGATCAATGGTTGCAGCAAAATCGGCAAGACAACACTCACTCACCAACTACTGTGACAACTAAACTCTAGAACAGAATACTGAAGCCCCATAACTTGAAATGCACCAAAATGCTATCCAAAGTCTATTTTATTGCATGCGCATCTCCATGACAGCTGCTTGTGTTTACAGAAGAGGATGCTCTAGGAACTGATTTCTGAATGTTTTATGAATCAAAATTACCTGAAATTTGAATTATTTCGTTATTTTATTACAATATATTTAAAGAGAAGAGCAGAAAGAGTTTCTGCCCTCCAAGGACAAATAGACAACAAATTAAAGGCGATGTTTCTGCTGTCGTCGCCAGAGAAGTTGACAACTTGACAGCAGGAACCATTTCCGATGATTTTATATTTTTACCCATGCCTTCTCCTCCCTCTTTGAAGCTATCAACTTATGAAGGTAAGACCTCCTGGGAAGTATATAATTTTCTAGAGTGGCGGATGCGAATGGATGGGGTTCCCAAGCTAAGGCCTATCATCTCGCCGCTTCTCTGAGAGCAGATGCGACGTATATCCTTCACACTCTCCTAAAAACCCAAAGGCTAGATTTCGAAGCTCTGTCCGATGCGTTACAGCTGCGCTTTGGGAGAAATGTTTAAAAGATTACAGCACGCTTCAATGAAACTCCCACCAATAAAGCCCGCGAAAACATCCAGGAGCTCGTCACGGATCTTTAAAAGCTGTCTCATCTCGCCTTTTCGGAGGCAAATCCTGTCCCTACAGTACTTTAACGACGGCATCCGTAATCCTGAAGTCCAGAAAGCTCTACGAATGACCGATGTCAAGGATTTTTAAAAAACGCTCTGGCGTACGCCGTTAAATTCGAAGCAGCACAGCAAGCAACTCATAGGGATCACCATCCAGTCAAATTTGCTTAAGCGCTGGAGCCAGTGGGTCAAGTGATGGTTCGTTTAGAGGAATTAACCAGCGATACGAATCAAGAATGAGAAGAAACTCATTTTAAAGTTTCAGAAATGCGATGCGAAAGGCGACGTAAGAAGGAACTTCAGGGCATCCTAGGGCACGGAAAATATGGCAAACAATTTAAACAGAAAGTGAATGCCTTCAGACGGAATAAAAGTAATAAGGACGCATCCCGAAATTGCCAGAACTGCGGTGCTGAAGGCCATGTACGAAGGAACTTCAAGAACACCCCAGGGGACGGAAAATAAGACCATTCCCCAGCAACGACGCAGGAAACAAATTAATGGTCATATCGCGGAACGGAGTATGAAGGATAATGTGAAGCCTCATTGTAAAGCGCTTGAGATTTCTGGATTCAGTAGCAGCAATAACCTTTAAATTTAGTGTTACGTTATCTTTTAAGTTTTCACCGCAAGCTGTCTGTGTTTGCAAGCAGGTAAGTCCGTACCACCTATTAATTATATTAAATTCAATAAAAGGGTCTTTTTTACTCTTCCCCTGGTTGTGCTGATCATCAAGCCTGTGAGAGAATTTGCAAGGATGAAAACTTAGGTTTAGTTGTAGAGACATTAGATTTTTCTGAATGTAGGAAAGATGAATAGTGAGCAATGCCCTCGCCGGGATTCGAACCAAGGACATCTCGAATACGCGCCAAGCGTGCAGACCATTACACTACAAAGGCATGCGAAGAAAGCGGGAGAAATACCTTATATACTCCCCCTTTTAAAGGACGACTGGGGATTACGAGACCCAATCGCCAAATCCCGGTGGTGGAAAATCATCATCCACCACCTTTTTTTGTTCGGGCGCCACTGTAGAGACATTACGTTATTTCGAAGCAGGAGACATGAAAAATGTGCAATTCCCTCGCCGGGATTCCAACCACGGACCTCTCGAATCCGCGGCGAGTGTGCTGACCACTACACCACGAAGGCATGCGAAGAAGACGGGAGAAATACCTTATAAACGAACTAGATCTTACAATATAATTTCCATATAAGATGCATTTTAACATAAACGTACTTGAATATTTATATTTCGCATGCAAAGTTTAAAGTGTTTATACCAGGGTTTTCAATAAAAATACGCATTTTCGATTTTGACTGTTATCATTTGCTTGTTAAGTATTACGCTAGGTTTAAATAAATGCAAACGATATGCTATAAATACAATGGCAACAATATTTAATTTCAGTTTATTGTTGTTCTAAAACGAATATTCTTTACAAATTTATGTAAGAATGCGGGATTCTCTCGACTTGCCTGGTAGAATTATATGCTGTAAAAAAGAACGTTTTTAATCTGAGAATCTTTGGTCTGTAATATTTCTTTATTAAAGGTTTTTGTGAAGTCTTAGGCTCAAAAGTAAATAGTTTAATAGCAGAAAATTCAGTGTATTTTCGAACTGCATTTAACACCTTAACTAGCAATAAACAATTTATACATTGATCTCGCTTTTGGACCCACACAAAAACCAGTTTCTTTTCCCTCCGCTTTAGCTTCCAAAAGCGTTCAAATAAATTATAAACCTCAGTAAGATCAAGTCACTGACCCGTGTCCTTGAAATGACCTAAAACAGGCCTCAGTCATAAACCAAAGGCAAAGGCCGGAATATATAATTAGCTTCCAGTAGAAATTTCACTAACCTTACTGGTTTTCTTTCTGTTTATGATATTATATTAGCATACGCTCAAGAAAGATAAGATAGCAATTCTAAAATTCCGTTCACTATCAAACATTCAGACTTAAGGATAATATTTTATATCTTTATGTTTGTGTCGGTAAAGAGAAGTTCAAATATTTTCCACATAAATTCAGAAAATAAAAACGACATTGCATAACTTAAATTGAAATTAAACTTCAAAAAAAAAAAAGAAAATTACGTCCAAAGGGGCGTTTTTTTAACATTTTGTGTGTTAGCTTTATTTACTAAATATCATGTTCTTCGCACTTAAAACGTAAAATTTAGTTAAAGAACAATATCGCCAAATAATTTTAAACTGAGCATATGTTTAGAATTTCCTATACACAGTCTCACGCGCTGGAGATAAAAACGTTTTTTCTGTACAATGTTGCCATTGTTCGTTTTGAAATCCTTGAATTTTTTAACCAAAAATTCATTAAAATTTTACAAAATATGTAATCGGTAATAAAACAAATTTAAAATTTGGACTTCCAGATGCCCATATTCGGGTGGAAACGTACGTTATTCAAAATTTGATGGCTCTAGGTACCTTTGTTTTATCACAATGCGAAAAACAGATATACATTTATGTGCATTCTTCGTTATTTAATTTCTTTAAATATAATACAAAACTGCAATATTTGGTGGCAACAGTTTGAAAAGTGAACCGACATTTAATGTTTCCGATGCAAAATCGCAAAACAAAAACAATAGTCCTTCAAAGCCCCTTTGGCCTAATAATAGCTCTCCTATTTTTGTCTCACAGAAAGCGAAACATATTTATATCTTCTTTAATATACGCAGAAGAATGCATGAAAATTAGTCTAAACGAGATAAAAAGGATTTTAGAATGGAATAAATTAGTTGCTTGGCAATAGCAAATGAATATTGTAACCAAATATAATATTCAAAAATCATTGATTTTTCTTCTCATGCAACACGGATATGAAAAAGTTCTGTTATAAAATCCACCATTAAATCTTCCCTAGCAAGGCAGATTTGTCTTCTTAACCATAAATAAATGAACATGAAAAATATATTACTGAATTTTCTAAAGTATGATCTCCCTTAGCTCTTTAGCTATGGGTTCAGAAAATTTTAAAAATATTCAGATAATTTCATCCTTACTCTGTTTTACGTAGGCGGCTAGTTTATTGATTAACTGCATTCCTTTGATTATTCTGATCCAGTGCATTCAGTCTGTATTTACATTTTTATATTAGCATTTCAGCCGTTTTATTTTCCCTTGCATTTATTATTTGAAAAGCCTTTTATGCAGTTTCTTCATTAAACTACCCAAACGTGATAAGTGTTCTCGCCCTTAAGAAACTTTTCAAATATGTGATTTCACCTTACTTCTCTTATTTACGTTCCAGCTCACTTTAGCGTTATCTACAATCATGTGTTGCATCTTTCGAAACCTGATTCTTTTGTTCGCACCCTTCTCCTTCGTTTATCCGATGTCCTTGCGAACTTCGGTCAGAACTTCATGTGATATGCCCCTGAGGCTTTACAAGATAATTGAGCCGGGCACGTAGAGCAAGAGTCATTATTCGTCAAACATCCGCTCAGTATCCGTCAGATACTGCAATATTAATTACTATGTATTCTTTGCATATAGGTTTCTTTAAAAAAATAATAATGGGAGAATTACACGTAGTTCATGACTACTTTCATTTGTTATGTTCTTACTGTAACGGTGTTCTTAAGCAATTTTATTCTCTCGATTTTCGGGGAATAAAATTACTTTTAAAAAGGTGTAAAATACCCGAGGGATCACCGTATCACAAAGAAGCATGATTACTGATTTTAAATCTATCAGTTTTTTAACGTGATATCAACATATGTTTAAATTTGAAAGCTAAATTACGGATTATAACAATGTGATAAGATCAGTGAACAGTTATTAGAAATTAGCCATTCTGCACGATTATTTTTTCTTTGGAATCTGGCGACAGCTGCTATTTCGCCAGTTCACATGTTTAACGAATACTATAACATAATGTAACATGACTTCGAGTGACGCAAAAATGGGCATGATAAAATAAAATAGATAGTTTTTTGGTAACAAAAATTCAATAAAAGGTTTTTTTTAATGTTGCCAAAATCCATTTAAAACTTTTGTAGCTTTTGGAAACTTCATTTTGTATTACCCTCTATTCTTCCTCCTCCTCCCCATCTAAAAAGTCTGAAAGGTTTCGGATTTTAAAGATCACCCAAAAGGGTTTGCTAAGATTTTTTACACTCTCGCTGAACTCGCAGCCTAACTGTCTGCCGTTGCACTCATTCCCGTTTGTTTTTTTTTTTTTCTTTTTAGCTTTATTCTTAAGCACCTTTTTCTTCCCACATATGACATATTAAATTCAACAGCAAATTCACAAAAATCTTAACAGCAGCATATGTTGAAAATTCCGATGCATTGTTAAGTGTAGGTATAATTTTTTTTTCAGTCTCTTTCGGCTCATCATATCAGTGTTCATCTTAGTAAGATGGCTTACAAAATCTTTTGTCTTTTTGTGTGTGAACTTTATTTATTAAATATCACGTTCTTCGTACTCATGACACGTAAAATTCAATTCAACAGCAAAATCGCAAATATTTAAAAGCAGCATACCTTTAGAATTAATGATACACAGTCTTGCGCATTGGAGATAAAAATGATTTATTCCATACAGTATTGCCACTGTTCGCTTTCAATTCTTTTAGTTTGTTAATAAAAAATTCATCAAAACTTTTAAGTTTTACAATATATGAAATAAAAAATAAAAAATTTAAAACGGCATTATGTACTAAATGCGTTTTTATTTCCTTTTGCGAAGTAAAGGAAGTATCGTAATTGCGAAAAATTTCGTGAATCCTATTTCAACGAAAGTATCCATTTTAACTGCTCTCGAATTTACTTTGAACGATCTTTTTGAGTGACACCTGTATGTACGGACAGAAAAAATAACTCTTTTTTCTCAAAGCAGATTGAGAAATGGATGTAAAATGGATTCACGAGCCATTTGTTTTGTGCATGTGCGTGTGTATGTATCTCGCATAGCTCCAAAACAAGTAGCCTCAGAGCGTTGAAAATTTTGTATATAGGACTGGTATAATATATAGCCGTGCACCTCCCCTTTTGTTCCAATCGGTGGCAATATATACTCATTCTGTTACCTGGGTCGGTAAGCTCAGCTTTTTTTATTTTTATACTAGCCGCTGCGCGGCCAGCCTTCGTCTGGCTTTTAAGTGTACAAGAAAAATGCCTAAAGAGAACACCAAACATTAAATTTGAAAACTGCACAGAATTTTACTCTGAAGAACAATTTTATCGAAAAAGAAACAAACAAAAACAGAAAAAAAAATCAGTTAAAAATGCATTACATATAAAAAGCATACAACGAAATAAGCAATATCCCTTAATACAAATATTAATTATCCTAATAAATAAATTAACCAACTTCCCTTCGCAAAATCTTAAGAACTCAAATGGAATAAACAGATTAAGAACTTAAACAGATTAAAAAATATCATGCAAAACTTTTTTATAATTAAAATTATATATAATTAAAACATAATATTACAATGAAATAAGCAATATCCCTTGATACAAATGTTAATTATCCTAATAAAGTAATTAAACAATTTACCGTTGCAAAAAGAAACAACTTTTTAATTTCTTAAACTTTTCGGTCTCTTAAAAACAGTAACATAAGAAATACGATGAAAAATTGTTGCCAAACCGAAATTTTTAAAAGAATGAAACTATTCAAAATGATGCAATTTCATCAAAAATCTATCAACAACAATAAGAAAGGAAAATTGTTGCCAAAACTACATTTTAAAATATCTGAGATGTGAGAAGTGTATTCGGAAGCTTCATTTAAAAAATTTTAAAAAAATACAAAATATTATTATTTTTCCAAAATTCCTTTTTTGAAAGGCGTCAAAGGATTAAAGTTCAACGTGTCCAAAAATCAAAGGAAAATAGACAGCACATTTTTTAAAATAAGTTTTTTTAAAAAAAATTCCGCCGAAAAGGTGTTAAGCTCACCTTCCTAAATAAATTCGTATTTAATCGATTTATTGAAATACCAAATTTATTTTAAGCTCGTAAAATAGCTAAGTGTCTACGCTTCACGACGATGTAAAAATGAAATGTATAGAGTGAAATCTCGCTTTCCTGTAGCCCATTATGTCTCAAAATGACGCGATTTGGTCTTAAAACATAAAACAAAAAAAAATTCGAATTCGAATTTCGAAAAAATCGCTTCGAGGTGCACTGGCTCTTGTGTAGATACACCTATGTACCAAATTTCGTGGCCCTGGGTCTATTAGCTTACTCGCAACACGAACGAAAGACACACACACAGACTCTTTGTTTTATTATATGTAGATATGTTAGTAAACTATGCATTTTTGCATTAAAAGTAACTGAATTATGTTGTTCTTGTTTTCCAGTTAAGGTTTTAACCTTAACTGGAAAAGGCTTTTAATAAATCTGCATGCAATAGTTGAAAATTATCAAAAATTTAAAAGTTGTTTAAGTGCTACTAAGGCTAAGGAAGGAGCCATTTGTTTACATTGGAACACTTAGTAGAATAGTGATTTAAGTCAGTTTCTGCACTTTCGGTGTCTTTTTGCCGAGTGGGATCAAAAGTAAACTTTGAACTACGTGCACCGAAAAATCTGCCTTCTTGCCCGTTGTCCGAATGGCTTGTTTCTGCGTAGAAATTCTAATTTTAATTGAAAAAAAAAATTTCACTGTTTTTTAACAGTATTTTGTGTTTTATGTTTTTCTGTGTTTTACAACTTTTAATGAAGATGTTTTGAATTTTTATGTATTTTTACCTTGCTACGAAGTGAGAGGTGAATTAACTAAATGTGAAATATATCTCTAATAAAATTCGAGGAAATAAGTTTAAATGAAATGCATTAAAAAAGTGTATAATTTAATAGGCTGTACAAGAAAGTCATGAGCTGCCTGCATCAGATATTTTAATAATATTGTATTGCTAATGAACTATGTGCAAATAACGGAGTAGCCATTAACACGCAAATAAAATTATATTTTCCTTCTAACATATTTATTTTTGAAGCTGAACTCTGGCAAACTTAGACAACTGAATTTTAATCTGCTGCTCTAATAATAACTGTCGTAATTTTATGGCGAAGGATCAAATTTAATTGAGTTTTGGCTAGACTCGTGTAATCAGTTTTGGTCTAGACTGAAGAAGCTTTTATTACTTAATGTTTGCTGCAATCCATTTTTCAAAAATTAATTATATTAATTAATCTTTAATTCATTTATTTTTATAAAAATTGCTGTAATGTTTCTAGTTGAACGTTAAACGAAAGAACAATTACTTAATGTAAAGATCTTTATTGAAGCTTTTGCAACTTTAAAACAGATAAAAAGGAAACAAATTAATAATAAGTTTTCAAAGAATTCAGCCGAAACTTTTCAGTTGCACTTGGTTAATATAGCAGGAAACTGGGAGATGATAAATAAATGATAAATCCCAACAAATATTTCATAGTTAATTATACACATTATAATAATTTGTTCATATTAATACATTATTATCACATATTAATAAATCATACTAATATCACATTAATAAATTATTATCACATCCAAATGTACAACATGATAAAAAAATTACTGTATCGGATATAATGATAGCGTAATTTTTTTAAAATGTGTTTAAAAATTTTCTCCGTTTGTGCATGGAAGACTCAATTTCATCATTCAAATTCTCTTTATTTACATTTTCTGACTTATTAGACGAAACTGTAGAAGTATAGAAAAGATTCATCAGTAGAAATAACGTATTAATTAAAACACTGCTTTCAAATTACTAGTATAAATACTAACAGTAAATTTCTTAGAAATTATTAGCAGAATTTTTGTTGGTAAAATAAGATACTAACTAGCGGGCTGCAGTCAAAGCAAAATTCTATGTCCCTCCTGAAAAGAAAATGTATGAAAACATTTCAGTATGAAAGAAATTAGTTCATTCTTTTTAAACAACAACCAATTCGTAAATAATTTTTTTATTGCCGAACCGGGAAACAAAAACTTTTGACACTTCAGGTTAATACCTATGACGTCATGATTTAAATTTCATGAAATACACTGGTTATCATAAATTAAGAAAAAATCACAAAAATAGCGATAACTCCCTCACAAATAAGCCAAACCGTGTAAAATTTGAATATGTTGCCAAGTAAGAGTAGCTGAGTAAAACTGAAATATGCAAATTAGTGACGCTGCACTCGGACTACGTCAACTCCTAGCAGCATAAAAGTCCATGTTTGAGAGCAAGCTCACATATTTCACTGTGATAGTGAAATCAGAAATATGAGATAGCCGATACGTAACAATGCCCTACAGGCATCATTTGCCTGCAGAACTACGATGGAGAGACACTGAGAGACTAGAGGCAGGACAAAATCAAACAGAAGTGGACAGATGGCTAAATGTGAGTCCTTCTGTGGTTCATAGACTTTGGGGGCAATTTCAAATTACAGATTCGGCATCTAGGACGTTCAGCCAAGGATGGCCAACTGGCGATGGCCGATATTTGACATTATTTGTACGCAGGAATAGAACCCCTACTTTAACTCTTCTTAGATCCTCCTTTGGGATCCTTTGGGATGCTTTATGGAGACGTCTAGCTGCTCTCAGTCCGCCCCCTCGGACCCTTGCCGCACTTGCAACTGCTTTGCAAGAGCAATGGCTCTCGCTTTTTATGGAACTGATAGACCGCATAATTGAAAGCATCACACATCTCTGTGTGTGCTGTATTGCTTCTAGAGGCGATTGTATTCCATATTGAAGGTACTTTTCCTATAGCAAACTGACACCTTCGATTTGTTCATTTTATACATGTGCTAATTTCTATACTATCATAATTGTCTGGTAATTTCTTTTTATGTTATTTGATACCTTACTATGTGTTGTATATTCTGGGTAAGTTTCATAAAGTTCTACATGTAACTTTTTCAGTAATCGTGATTTTTGTGATTTTTCCTTAATATTATGATAACTAGTGTATAACAACATTTTCTCAAAATTAATAAAAGAATTACAGTGGCAATAACATATCGTGATTAAAATACTGACACTAATGAACAATTTTCGACATACAGTGACATCACATGTAACCGCGTGCTTTCTTCAACGTCAGAATATGACCTTATATAATAATAAAATGTTTAATGTTTGGCAATGTTATTTTTATTTCATATTTTGTAAAACTTACAAAATTTTGATTAACAAACTTTACGATTTGAAAGAAGTAGCAACGCTTTTCGAAATGAAGTTATTTATATCTCCAACACTCGAAACTGTTGCCACTCGGAAAAATGAGTACAAAAATTAGCGTTTTCAGTGTTCTTAATTAATATCTCGGCTAATTAAAGTCTTACGAAGATGAAAAGAGTCGAAATGGCTCGCCAATAACTTTTGGAATCGGGAATAATATATTTAGTTTTTGGCAATGCTATATTTATTTCATATTTTATAAAACTTAAACATTTTTTGTTGGACTGTACGATATGAAAGCAAGCAGCGGCAACACGTTTCGAAATAAAGCAGATTTTTATCTCTATGGGGCGAGACTGTTGCCACTCGGAAGAATGAGGGCAAAAATTAGCAGATTCGGAGTTTTAATTAATATCTGGGATAATTAAAATCGTACAAAGGTGAGAATAGATGAAATGGCTTCCCACGTATTTATGGAATCTGGGGGAACCTCTCTCGAAGATCCCCGCCGTTCCGGAGGAGTAATGCCGCAAACAAAGAAGCAAAAGATAGACGCGTACCCCGAAAAATGACTAGAAAATTAGTATAATAGGCCGAGAAGAAAATTAATTAATGTTAACAATGCTTACACGAAGCAACAAAATATGCAAGGAACAAAATTTCATTTTCCAAAATACTATTCAAAATATATCATTTGTAGCATTGGTATTGAATTAAAATAAAATCTTCAAAAAAAGCACGAGATGTGAATATAAACATAGGAAAGAAAAGAAACACAGGACGTTCTCTCGAATTATTCAACAAATCTTTCTCTGATGATGGTTATTTAAAAGCAGAAGGAGTGTAAGAAAACTTTAAAAGAATTGGTTATGAAACAAAAGGAGGGAAAAATAAACGGACTCGGAATATAAGCGGATAAAATCGATCTTTGGGTATAAGAAAAGGACGGGGGGTAGCAAAAACTCTTTTGGTCAATATTCTAGTCCAGACACCTCCGTCCCCTGTTTAGCTTGGGGATTGGTTAGTTTTGAAAACCAGGTCAGCAGCGAACTCGCCGGGATAGTATAAATAAATGGAGGATGGTCGTTTGCGATCCCAGAAACTGTATCTGTGGGGTCTCGAACTGTATGAATATGAATTTTGGAAGACTTTCGTTGGTAAAGGATATGATTGATACATTTCTCCAAACGATGTATTACTGGAACGCAATGCCTCGAATTATTTCTAGTGACAACATCCGTTCAAAGGCACAAAATTTCTGTTCAGCATAATATCCTTAATATGAAAACTCGCTTGGAGAAGATTTGAAGAGTGGTAACCCGTTGGTAGAGGTATCTGCTGTCTGAGATTGACCAGACAATATCTAATTATGTCCGAGTCTTTAGGAACCCGGCCCCGGGATTTTTAAAAAAGTTGCTATAAAAGTAATGAAGAAGAAAATATTAATTTATAGAACAGAGGAATGCGAAATTTCAGTAATACGTTTTGGAACGTAGGTATTTTAGGATAAAAATGACGAAATGTTTTAGAATATTGTCGATGATTTTATTAGCTATTTTAGCATTTTCCCCGAGACAGACTCGTCCACACGAAAAGAGTCGTCAAGCATCACCTACGAGACACATTTGTCAGGGTTAACTATAACCTGTATCGTTCCCCCCCCCCCATCAGAGATTCTATGATTATCCAACAGAGAATGGAAAATAGGACATTTTCCAACTCCAGAATGCAGAGAAAATGAAATGAAGAAGTGAATGGGCTAATTATTCATGCTCTGACAGAGCGAGGGAATATCAGGATCATAAAAAGTCCACTTAAAAAGAATAGGAAATGTAAATGCACTTCCACTTACTATTAGTTGCCATTGCAATAGGAACTACTGTTCGCTTAAAACGTGCCTTTAGGGGGCTCGTCTTAGTACATTTTTGAGGGTAGAGATGATGGTAGGCCTCTGCCAATCGGCAAACGCAACATCCTTGATGCTATTCAACATCCTTGAATATGATAAGTAGCAGGTTCAAGCTGAATTGCGACGAACTCCCTAATAGAAATATTTCTATGTAAAGGCCAGTAAACTTAACGCCAGTTTTACAGGCAAAAACAACATTTTTTAATGAGTTTTGTAAAACGATAATTGGTTAATATACTTTTACGTCATTTATCTTCACAATAAACTTCCTGAAAATACAATTTGTTGCTGCTGCTTTTGTGACATATCTCATTTCATCAGAACAAGTTGACGAATTTTTTCTTACCAATGAGAACAGAATTGCGTTTGCCGATTGGAAGGGGCTTTAGGAACCTCATAGGTTACAGTACGACTCTGTACAATCTAATTCTGAATCTAACTCTGCACAATCTAATTCTGAATCTAAGTCTGCACAATCTATTTCTGAATCTAACTCTGCACAATCTAATTCTGAATGTAACCCTGCACAATCTATTTCTGAATTTAACTCTGCACAATCTAATTCTGAATCTAACTCTCCACAATCTAATTCTGAATGTAACCCTGCACAATCTATTTCTGAATTTAACTGTGCACAATTTAATTCTGAATCTAACTCTGCGCAATCTAATTCTGAATCTAACTATGCACAATCTAATTCTGTCCCAATCTATTCTGAGGGACAATTTCCCCGAAACACTGGTCCAAGAGATTCCAACCCTCTTTCCAGAATCCTACCTACGAGTCTAAGATACAGTAACGAAAATTTAATATAAACAAACGAATATAATATTTTAATAATGAAAGTTGAGTTCAATATTTATTTTCTTTCACTCCTTATTATTATGGGACAGGACAGGAAACCACGAAATAAGTAGCTGCACCGTCATGAAGACTTCTTAGTTGCTTATTACGTGGGGCCATCCACTATCTGCTCTTTATTACAAATTTTTCACTATTTACATAATAGGGACAATATTGCATAATGTAGTTACATAATAATATCAATAACATAACAATATAACATAGCAATAGCACATAAGTAACCAAATAGTTGTTTTTGCTAACATTTTTTATAATACAGCAATTAACTTTGATTAAACAGTATTTATGTTGTCTTAATTACTAATATTAATTAAATATTCATTAATAGTATTTATGCTGTCTTCAAATTGTCGCAGTTTATTGATAAATAGTTTATTAGATTATTATTATGGGACAAATTAAGCTCATCAACTGCCATTATTATTATGGGATAGAGGGAGTACAACATACTTCCTTTTTCGATGTACTTTTTACACGCCTTTGAAGCAGTAGTAAGCTTACTATAGACAATATCCCTGGAATAACCTCGAGTAGTCAGACTCTAGATCGTGTGACTATCTTTATTTGAAGCTTTGAATCTTCCGTCTCAACTTCGCTATGCTGCGTTACTTAATGGAAATTTCTGTACCAACTTATATTATTAGATCGGGTTTAGGCTTGAAGGGAGGTATTCAAATACATTGGAATTTGCTTAGAAATTCCTTTCAGTGACTATTTTTTGAGTTAATTAGTTTAAATAATAACTTTTGTTGCTAGAAAACGTAGTCCACTGTTATCTATTTTGAATATTGTTGCTTATCGATAAGCCGAGCACTTGACATGCAAGCACAAGCAGTGAATATCGAGAGAAACCATATTAGTGTCAATGTTAGTTATTTGAACTAAATTTTATTGCTGTTGGATGATAAAGTCGTACTGAACCGTCTTCAAAACCTTGCAAATAACACGACTTCACCTGGCTTTACCTAAGTTTTTGATGAACAAGGTACCAGGAAAAGAATTCGGTAGTCTAACGCCAATCGCTAAATTTTTTCTATTTTCCAATTTTTTCTAACATCAGTTCTCGAGAGGACTTTGGATTAAGGAACTGTAAAGGCTGTCAAAACATACTATTGCGCGTGTACGGGTTCCTAATGGATTGAATGCACACAAAACAGCTGATACATTGATAAAATTTATTTTCTCAAAAGAAACACCTTTACAGCTCTAGAACTTTCTACAAATGCACTCGTACAGTTTCCTTCAGTATGACAGAGTACATTTAATAGTTACCAATTTAAACTACTAAGAATATTAAAGATAATGCTACATAAAGTGCATCAAAAAAGAGAAACTCGCACTGGTATCTCTCAATAATCCGAAGTCAATTCGGAACTAAAAACTGAGAACTGATGAGCTCTTCGGTCTTAATAAGTTTTTTCCTGGCCGACGAGAAATTTCCAGTACTTTCGACATCTCGAAATTGCTGGAAGTCATATGCAGTTAGAGTTACATATAGGGAATACATACAGGCCTGGCACCGGACCAAAATGTCGCCAAATGTTCTCCAAGTTTAGCGACTTTCGATGTTTTTCTCGCCTCATTTGGCGACAATAATCAGTTGCCAAAACCATCGCCATCTTGGCGATATCTCGCCAATTTAGTGAGAGAGCCTTTCACCTTAATGTTAAATAGACTTTCTCTTCTCATATAAAATTATTTTTCCGCAGAGTTTTGTTTTCCCAAGCATTTGATGTTACATTAGATAAAAGATACTACAATTTCACATATTATTTATGTATATAAAAAGGTCGCCACAATATCAATTTCGAACGTAGATTCTTCGGCATTGAAAACGCCTCATCTACATACACATCGCTGCACTTATTCAACGATCAGAATTACTACTTAATATTAATCACTGAATTTGGTTTTTTTAAAGTTTCAATTCTTAAAATTTAATTTTCGCTGCAAACGACAGTTCTTTTCTACTTCCTTGCACGAAGTAAAGGAAGTATTGCAATCGCGAAAATTTTCTGGTATCATATTTAAATGAAAACGCCCATTTTGATCGCTATCGATTGCATTTTAACGATGTTTTTGCGTGTCATCTCTGCGAAAGGACAGATTAAAGGACTCTTTTTCCCAAAACCAGTTGCAAAAAGGATTTAAAGTGGAATCAGAATAGATTTCTTTTTCGTGACGCTTGTACGTACTCTGTATTTACGTGCATGCATACGTATATATCTCGCATAACTCAAAAACGAGTAGCCTCAGTACATTGAAATTTTGTATAGAGGACTGCTATAACATGTATTTGTGCACATCCCTTTTTGTTGCAATCTGTTGCCCTAAACTTATATATATATATATATATATACCGACTCTGTTACTCGGCTCCATGAGTTCAGTTTTCTTTTTATTCTTATATGTTGGTAAATTGTGCATATTTGGCTTTAAAAATGATTGAATTATGTTATTTCCCGTTAAGGTTTTTATGCCTTTAGTTAATCTGCATGCAATAGTTGTAGAATTATGAACAATTTAAAAGTTGTTTAAGTGCTGCTAAGCCTAACTTTTGTTTACCAGAAACATTTGTTTACATTTCAAATTTGGCAGAGTGAATTAAGTCAATCGCTGTATCTTTAGTGTCTTTTTATCCGAATGGGACCAAAAGTTAACTATATCAGTAAATTTCAAGGTGTTTTGTGCACCGAAAAATCTGCTTTCTTGCCCGCTGGCGGAATTTCTTGTTTTTGAGTAGAATCTCCAATTTTCAATGTAAATCTTTTTTTAATTGCTTTAACTGTATTTGTTCTATATTTTTTATTTTTAATAAATCTAAGATATTTTGAGGTTTTATGCATTTTTGCCTCGCCGCGACGTGAGAACTGAATTGATTGAATGAGAAATATATCTCTAATGAAATTCCAGGAAATAAATTTAAATGAAATTCCGCAAAAAATGCGTATAATTTAATATTCTGTACAAGGAAGGCATGTGCTGTACGCATCAGATTTTTGCTTTATGCAATTGCAGAAAATTACATGATGTGGTAAAGTTGTTTGCGTGTTGATAAAATATTCCCAAAAGTCAGCAACTGCTTTTATTTCTAATTTTTCTTTGAAAAATAATAGTTGCATAAATATATGCCATGGTATCTATGATAATTAAATATGACCTCAGTTTAACTATGATCTGTCTGCACCACATGGTTTTGCAAAAAGCGTTAGAAATTCCAATTGCTCATAGTACATCGTACCTAGAAATATTAGTATAAACGGCTAAATATGGCTATAAAGCATTCATAGTTACAAATAGAATGGAATGACCGTGTTGTCAAAAGTGTCCATGGAACCTTTGCGACGAACATTTCCGCTGAGATTAATATATTATTAATCTGGTAGTTCTTCATGCAGTGAATTATTTTCCTAAAAGTAATATCAAACAATTTCTAGATTTCTTGTACAGTTTCTTTTGAACGGAAGACCAAACTCTGTAAGGTTTTAGTTAAACTAACAAAGTTTTATTTTAATTTAAATCTTTCTATCTCTTCTCAGTTTCAACTTCCCGTCAGAAGAAGCGCGCGTTTTCAGCTTATGCTAATTTGAAGTAGAGCCAAGTACTATTTAAACCAGTGGTAGAAACCTCTCAGTGTGAGAGAGCTTTTAGTCTCAGATGACGGTCATTCTGTTCGACGTTCGCCTGACCAGCTAGCAGCTAAATTATAAGCCATAGTGCTTACTACGTGATTACCTATTGAAATAAATTGAAGTGCGCTAGTATTAGTATTTCTTGCTACGCACCAGTTAGTTAGAGGCCAACTCCGCGATTAGCTCTGTGAGCAAAGTTTAATTAAATTTCTATTTAGCTTTAGTTTAAATTTATCTGATGTTCATTTAGACCCAAGTGTGGTCTTTTTACTTTCTGTATCCCTCCCAAGTGGGGAAGTATTTTTACTTTCTGTATCCCTCCCGAGTTGGGAAGTAAATTGTAAATAATATTGCTTTAATAAAAGAGGATTTTAAATCCCTTTCAAGTGCAGTTATTCTTCAGCACAGTATCTACACCAGAACATAGCTTATTTCAGCTCCCTGTTCCAGATCAGGACTTAAGGACTTTAAGGAGTTACTTTAAGATGTTTGCCAAGCACATGCACAGAACACTCAGTCCTGACAACTCATGTGCCTATTTTTTGGATCGACTATTCATTGCTATTTTTTATTAGGAGCAAGTTCAACGAAAAAGTGACCCAT
Source organism: Stegodyphus mimosarum (assembly GCA_000611955.2). Classification (NCBI taxonomy): domain Eukaryota; kingdom Metazoa; phylum Arthropoda; class Arachnida; order Araneae; family Eresidae; genus Stegodyphus; species Stegodyphus mimosarum. The sequence continues at coordinate 26,465 of KK114708.1, forward strand.
TTAAGATACTCAAGATGTAGCCTAAACCCTTGCCAATCTCAACTTCATAATATGGAAGCAGGCCTTGTCAAAACACTAAGTATAGTGGAGGTATCGGAATTAACTGGTCATCTCCCGCACTGAATCGTTATAGAGGGATCAAATTGAAGGGCCACCAGCGGCCGAGGGGTAAAATCCGCGGAACGCTGGTAGTGCGGTTCGAGGTTCGAATCACGCAAACGGGCTGGCTGCATGGATATTTTCATGGATTTCCCCATGTATAACATGTACACGAGCCAGTTGCCGTTAGAAAGTCTTCCAGAAAGGCATCCCTCCCCCTAGGCAGATACCCCTCGTATGTTTTGCCAGAACAAAATAAACCAAATCAAAACCTTAAATAGAAATCCAGTTTGTGATAATATTATACTCCTAAAACGAAGCCTCCCAGGAAATGTCAGCATTTTGTTTTATTTCTTAGGATAGGAATAAATTTTATTAACTTTTTATCGACTAGTGCATTCAATCTATTACGAACCCGTACGCATGCAATAATATGTTCCCAAATCATGAGTATTTTAAGCACCTAACCTGAGATAACATGGTTTGTTTTGATGTTTGTATTAAAGGTGTTTTACTCAAAGCTCCGATCATGTACCGAATATTATTGAACACCTGCTGGAAGGAGCTTTAAATGCAGATTAAAAATACAGGGGAAAAAATGCGATACTGCATAAACTGCACCTCATGCGCATAATCCCTCCAATAAGTCATTCAATACAAAATTCTAGTCTGCAATAAGCGGAAAAAATAAATTTGTTGATATCTGAAGAACTGACATGCCATTTCCCCTGGAACGCGATACGACCAGCATCTAAATTGTTGTTAATATTCGTCTGCGTTTTTCTAGAAATGGCGGAACTCAGGCTGAAGCATTTTATCCACTTAGATCTAGCTGAAAAGAATCCACTTTCACCGGGTGCGCAACTTTCATAGCAGATTCTGAATCCACTTTACTTTTTATGTGTATGTCCGTACGTGCACAAAATTCTTGAGAGTTACCAACCTTTGCTGCGTTTACCAGAATATTAAATCATCCTGTGTTAGTTAATATATTAAATAACTTCTTAATAGTAAACTGGAGCTGAATTTTGAGAAGTTTCTTCTCTAACTTTGTGATTATTACATGTTTAATGTATTTCACTGAAGTTCTTCCACTCTCGGGACAAAACTTTACTGATAAGTAAAAAGAAGTTTGTTTCTGTGAATTTAAAAAGTCAAAAAATTTTACACAGTTCTTCCAATGACTGAGTGTTATATATAAACAGAATGAACAAAACTTTAAGAAGTTTCAGATTAAAAAAAATGCAATCAATTAAATTAAATTAATAACAAAAAACCAAAGAAAAATGAAATTCGAAAGCTTTCAGATTTTACGTCACGCCCAAAGGAGTGTTGTTTGAACGTTTTGAGTGTTACCTTTATTTATTAAATATGATGTTAGTAGCACTTAAACTATATGAGATTCAATTCAACAGCGATATCACAAAATATATGATAAGAGCATGTCTTTAGAATTTCCGATGGACAATCTCGCGCGCAGGAGACAAGAATGTTTTTTTTTTTCATACAGTGTTGCCATTGCTCGCTTTGAAATCGTTGAGTTGTTAGTCAAAAATTCGTTAAAGTTTTACAAAATATGAAATAGATAATAAAGCAAATTCGAAATTCGGGCGTTCGGTTGCCCATGTTGGGATGAACAATTACGTTATTCAAAATTTTATGGCTCTAAGTACCGTCTTGTTTTCACAATGCGAGAAACATACATCCATTCAAGCAGATTCTCTATAATTTAATTTCTTTTTATATAATACAGGACGATAATATTTGGTGGCAACAATTTGAAAGGTGAGACGGATGTTTAGAGTGAAAATATGCAAAGTGCCGTTTCGGAACTAATAGCTGTTTTGGGCTACTGCCCATTTGGTCTAATAAATTATTAAAGCCAAGCAATGCGAAATTAGTTAAATAATCAAGAGATAATAATTAAATAAAAAATTAAAAAGGAAGAAAGAAAATTTGAAAGCATTCAGATTTTAACATCGCAGCAGATGAGTTTTTGAGGTTTTTTTTTGTGCTCCCAACTGAGCATCGCAGGCTACCAGTTTGCTTTCAGACTCACTCTTGCTAACACATTTTTTTCTAATTTTAGCTTTATTATCAATTTTCGCTTTCTTCGCACTTACACCAAATAAAATTAAAGAGTGATATCAGATAGTATTTAACACGCATATCTTTGCAGTTCTCGTAGCATATTAGAGTTTACTGCAAGCATTTTTATATTCGCTATATTACGTCTTTGAAAGTAGCCGCTTTAGCGGTCAGCCGCCTAAAAGTATTATCTTAAAAAAGGAAAAAAAAAACTATGATTTTAATGAGTCCAGGTAGTGTCATTTTATAAAAATATTTAATATTTCTAATTAGAAATGTGGCGATTTAAATGCATTTTTAGTTAAATCAATCAGAATGAAAAGCAGCAAAACTGTTTTTAAGACTGCGTTTATTACTTTTCAGTCACTTAATTTACTTCTCAGTAAAAGAAAGATTAAATCTAAAAATTAAATATCTTAGTTCTTACTGAATTGGCAACACGCTGTTGTGTACGGATTATAAGTATTCTTTTTGGGACAGTGGCAACACGTTGCTTTCAAATAGCTGAATCTGTGAATTAAAACTGAAAGATAAATACTATACATTTTGCCTAATGGTAAAAGTCTGCTGCGCTGGAGATGAAAAAGTGCCATCATTTTTTTTTAAATGCGAGGAGAATGCATACATGCATATAAATTCTCCATCATTTAATTTTTTTACCTAATGAGATACATTCCGCAAGAGAAGAAGAGGGAAAAAGTGGTCACGTGGTTTAAGCACAACAATTCCGCAGTCTACGATGGGGGCTCTAGCCGATGTACAACTAAAATTAATTGATTTTCCTAATTTAGAAATTTACAGCTATTGTGAAAAATTAAAAAGTACTATTGGAAGTTATTTCTCTTTTCTTGATGTTAATAAAAAAGATCTTCTCTTGTTCGAGTTAATAACATTTGTTTTAAAGTAATGCCCAGATAGTAAGGTACTTCTAGCAAGCTGTATTCAGGCAGAAATGAAGAAAACAATTCATTATGAAACGTCTGTGGAAATTTCTGCGGAAAATGAGGTAAGATTCATAAATTTTCTTTTATGCACAATACTTACCAATATTCATCTTTTACTTTATTAGGAATATTAAGTGTATATCAATAGTTGAAAAATATTTCCGAGACCTTGAATAATGTTTTCCAGACTCTACAATGTAAATATTTGTTAATAGTTCATGAATACTTGTTCTAAATTATTGAAATAGTTGAATTCATGCAAGATCGGCTTATTTGCAAAAACATTAACACCAAGCCAATTTTCTCTTATTAATTACGGTTCCATAGAACATGCTATACCACTAAATTTTTAATAATTTTATCACATTGTGTTTTAATAATGGGGGCTGTTATAATCAAGTTTTAATCAATACGCATAAATGTAGTACATTTTATCGCGTTTTGCTATAAAATAAAGAAACATCTATGACCAAAAAATTATTAATTTCACAGCTAGAATTACAGCGAACTCAGTTGTGCGAATCCATACAATTTTCTTTTTGACATTTATACACTAATATAAAAAATACATGTTAATCTGAAATTTATGCTATCTGTAGATTAAGAGTCAGTTATGAACAATTAAATTTCAAGGGGTACAAAATTATGTATTAATTTTGATCTGTGTATAATATTAATATCACTACCGTCACATAATTTTATCGCATCTTGTTGTGCTTGTCAGGCTGATAAAATTGTGACTTCAAATTATAATAGTAATTATATTTTTCTTTTCAGTGTAGAACAACAACATACATGAACATTATTTTATGCATTTCCTCTTGCAGTGTACAGAATTATTATTGCAAAGGATTCATGAGATTTAAAAAAAGTACTGGACATAATTTAAAAAATAAAGTTAATTAATACTATATGAAATCAAGTAGAAAGCTTTCAAATTTTACTGATAAAACTATAAATGTTCAATGTGTGTTCTGGTTTTATGATGTACATAGAAATGAGTATCCCAATCCTCTCAACATGTATTGTAACTTTTTCTACACTGTTTCTTTAGAAATGCTTGGCCGTCTAAAGTCGTTGCCTTTATATAGGCAAGTATTTTTCTTAAACTGTCAATACTATCTCATATTCTGGTGGCTTGTTGGAATATACTGTTGCCGAATATCCGAATTTTCAACACATCTACCACAGCACAAGCTTGTTTGTTTACATTAGCAGTTCTTACATCATGTGACCTCTGACGTCACCGGAATGTATCTCATACATCATAGTAATATTTCGTGGCAACAAATTAAAAAATGGCGGACGAAAAGAACACTGTTTTGAATTTCTTTTGAAACGAGGCTCTACAGTTCACATGCTATTAATACTTACATCCTATTTTATTTTATCATCTTGATTTAAAAACACTGTTTCAATTTCTTTTGACACGAGGCTGTATAATTCACATGTTATTAACATAGTGATATTAGCTTTATTACACTGCGGCTCCAGAACGAAACTCATAACTGTAACTAGCTTCTCGCATTACTTGATGATTAAACGTGCTCGCCAAAAGGAACATTTATTTACTTAACTTTTTTTTAAATTGTATCGCTTCTTTCAATTAAAATTTGAAAACATTTTAGGTTTCAAAATTTTAAATAAGTTCATTAAATAAATAAATTCATTAAATATGCTTCTTTTCTTATAAGTGTTACTTTTTAATTTAAAAAAAAAGGAAAACATGGGCGAAAAAGTTTGCAAACTTCGCAAAAAACGTTTCTCATGCATAGTATCCGAAGAAGAAACAGCTGACGTACAAGCGCAGTCTATCGTACCTTTATCAATGCTGTCTGATTGGCCTAGATTCGAGTATATAAGAAAGTGGTTTCGAAAACTTGTTTCAGAGGAGACATCGTATGCTTGGTTGACATTCGCAAGCACAGCAATGATTTTTTCCTTGTTAACAGCTTTAGCGGTAACTTCTCTGTTGCAAAATTCTTCGTGTTTTATTACCTATATTGAAGTTCGTCTGCCTTTGCCGGTAAGACTATATTTTTTTAAGAAAGGTATAATGATATATATACACTTTTAAGAAGGGTATATATATTATTATATTCCATATAATAATAGAATCTATTCACAAATAACTAACGCTACGGGTTGTAAATAATTTCCCTCAAATTTTAATAAGGAAATACTAGTAAATACTTAACTTATTATTGAATATTTTTTGACAAAAATTAGATGTTAACAGAATTTTATGACTGTACATTTTTGTTCTAATAAACTACATTACGAATGTAAACAGCAAATGTAAATGTAAACAGCAAATGTAAATGTAAACAGCAAGCAGATAGTAGATAGAGTATTTACTATTTGTCTCCCATTTTGTTTGCAGACAATATGCAAATATCATAAAAGTATTTATTATTATAGTTATGCTAACAGATTTCTATGTCCTCATATATTTCTCCTCATATATAAAAGTGTCCTTTTCTCCTTATAGTTACAGATTGTTCTTTCCTGATATTCATCAAATCAAATTGAGTTCACTCGTGTACTGACAGAGAACTTTTATCTAAAAATGTTAGAGGTCATTGAAGAGAATAAATTAGCATTTGTCAGTTTAAACTAGTGACAAATATTAATTTATTCTCTTTAGTGATCTCTAACATTTTTCTATTACCGAGACCGGATTCAGAAATGTACCTTATAAGGTATTTCTCCCGCCTTCTTCACGCACCTTCGTGGTGTAGTGGTCAGCACGCAAACGCATAACCGAGAGGTCCGTGGTTCGATTCCCAGCGAAGGCGTTGCTCATTTCTTAGACTTCCTTCTTTCGGAATAACGCCAATGTCTCTACAACTGGCGCCCGAACTAAATAACTTGTAATTTTTATGTCGTGAAAGAGCGACTTAGGAAATATATTAGATTTATGTACAGTATTGTTCTCACCTAAGTATTTTGGCACAAAATAGGACTTTTTCTGAAACAACATACCGAATGTTTTCCATATTTCGATTCTACGATCAAATTATGCCAAACTGCCAAGTTTTGTAATGCTCCCAGGAGTAATTTTTAAAAAATTAGCTCTCAAATGTTTAGCTCCTCAATGTTAATTAAATTTAATGTATATATAATTAATACATCATTTTCTATTAAACTTACTTGATTCTTTCTTCCAGAATTCGAAATTTAGGCTTAATCCAAATTTAATTCGCATTTTTATGATTTATTTTTAAATATTTTTACAAATGTTTCGAAGAACTTTTTGCATTATAACCTATCAAATTTTTACCATCACCTTAAAGCAGATGTAATTCTAGGCATACGTGCAAAAAATTAGAATGTTTTCTTCAAAATTTGTCAAAATGTACTTGAATTTATGTACAAGCGCAGTTGAAATTCGGCATATTCGTTATAAGCGATAATAATGCCAACTGTTTCTTAAACAAAATTATTTGGCAAAGTTAACGATGAATTTTTTTCCGCTCGTGTGCATCGAAAAGAAAAGGAAAATAGCTTACCATAAATTAAGAATTTCGCCAAGGGAATTATTCTTGAGGAAAACTCAAAAAAGGGGCTTTAAGGTAAATGTTTAAATTTCTCGGTAAGTTTCTCACCAAATTTTATAAATTTTAATATTTAGACACAATTTGTCACCTGTGCCGGAGCGATATGGTAGTTGCTCGTTGTTGGCGACAGTGGATCACGGAAGGAATAGTCTACCACCCCAGAGGTCAGAACGTCTCAGGAATACAAATGGGCACAAGGATCCCGCAATCATAACAGCAGCCAGTTCCGCACCAGCAAGGTCGCTAGCATCGGTTCGTTGCCACTTACCATCTTCCAGGCATCTGGTTTTATCAGGAGAAATCATTCGGAGACGATTCACCAACGTTAGTATATGTTCCCGAAGTCCATTAAGACTCTTACCACTGACCCAATAGCATAGGAATTGTCGATTATATTTTTGTTGAACTCGGACAAGCTGGAGTGTGACCGACTGTAGGCGTGTGATCTTCAGCAATGAATCCCGATTCAGTCTCAATGCTGATGACCAACGCACACGCGTGTGTAGGCGGCCAGGCCAGAGGTCCGATCCGGCGTTTGTTGTCGAGAGGCATACGGCGATTACACTAAATGTGACAGTGTAGGAAGCGATTTGTTGGGATACATGATCAACTCTAGTCGTCTTTCAAGGCATTATAACGACTCGCAGTTACACGGACAACATTTTAAAGCCAGTTGTACTGCCTATGCTATCAAGCCGCTCGGGTGCCATTTATCAGCAAGCCAACGCTTGTCCACATACTGGGCGATTCTTCCAACAATGTTCTCAAGGGTATGACTTACTCCCGTGGCCTTCCAGGTCACGAGACCTCTCGCCAGTACAGCACGTTTGGGACATGCCTAGAAGGCAACTGCAGCCGTTACAGAATATTGGTGAATTAACTGCCAAGTTGCAAACACTATGGCACGATCTTCCGCAGGGGTCATAGGTGACTTACTTCATTGATGCCATGCGGTATTCCGGCTTATGTAGCTGCGAGAGATGACTACACTATTTACTGATTTGTAATCTTTTTCATGCCATACCTTGTTAACAATATGATCTTTTGTTCTGAATTTGTAATCATTTGTTTATCCTCTCATACACTACATACTTGTTAAGTTTCGTGATGGTACTCCTTTTCCTTCTGGGCGCATATACTTTTTTGTGACAGAGTGTATATATGCCCTAATACATATATATGAATGACATACGTTTCTACAATAAAAGTAACTGTTCTTTTCCTTTCGTAAAATTCGCCAAATTGCTCCAAGGGTGCCTGGATAATATATAAGTGCCATTATTATGTATCCAGACTAATACAGCGTGCATCAAGATGACATTTTACCACTTCCATTTGCAAATCTAGTGAAGGAACATGAGTTATACTAGCAAACAAAGTTATACTAACAAAATATTTTTCCTTTTCACCACCAGAAAATGACACAGCTAAAGTTTTACACGGTTGAATGACTAAAATACTTTTAATGTTTTAACAAGATTTTTTCCGATCACTTCAAGTGAGAATTGCTGGAATGTTGACCTTCGTCAGGGGGCCTACAACGTATTAATAAAATATGAAATTCTAGATGCATTTGTTTCAGTTTCACTTACGGCTCCTTTATGTATTCTCAAAGAAGATCTTGATTACCCTCTCCTTAAGACAACCACTTCTGAAAGTAACCAGTATCTCAATGAACTTTCACGTCTTTAAGAAGACTCCCACATCTCTTCCGTAGGCGGTCAGTTTAGAGAGGCAAATACTTATTTTTTCGTACCTAGTTTTCTTCGGTAGAAACCACTGCACGCCACTGGTATATATGATCCTCTAAAACACTAAAAAAGCTAAAGTTAGTTTACAGTTACAAACATATTTTTTAATAAAACTTTTAACGAAGAAGGGAACGTATTTACATTCAGCTGCCATCAGCGGCTGCGTCTTCTATTGAGCAAATGAACAGACAAAATAGACATATGTCTTATTTAACACCCGCTAAGTCTTTCTGCCTGCAAGGCGCAAAGTAAAGCTTGAGTGCAAAGGAAATGTATATGTAAAGAGAAGGTAATTTCTCATTTTAGAAGAAAAAGCTTCGCGTATTTTTATACAAATTTGAAAGGTATAAGTAAAATAAAGGAGATGGGACACACAATTAAAAACCCATAGAAACTAGAGTCCATAGAAAACTCCCATAGAAAATAGAACAATAAAAAAGAGGACATTATAAGGTATTTCTCCCACCTTCTTCGCATGCGTTTGTGGTGTAGTGAGTGGTCAGCACGCTCGGTGCGTAACCGAGAGGTCCGTGATTCGATTCCCGGCGAAGGTGTTGCTAATTTTTCATGTCTCTTGCTTCGAAATAACCTAATGTCTCTGCAACCTAATACAGGTTAAGAAGGGAAGGGGGAAGTAGAAGTAACTTATCATGCATGTGCATGTAATGAATAATATGAAATCTGTGTATCCTCACAGTGTAAATGTCTTCCAAGAGTGTGTAGTACATGTAGTAAGTATGTGCCGTACATAATGATGAGTTGAATGCTCTAGATTTAATTTGAGAAAGTGATGCTTCTTAGAAATGTTTGAGCATTAGTTACTTATCAGAGGGGAAAATGAAACTGAAAACCTCTGATCAGGAATGTGGCGCTAGGTAATTAAAGGTATTTGATCTAGTTATAAGCGCTGACAAGGCCAAAAATAAAGTAGAATGATATATTAATGTACGTAAATATATACAAGTTGATATAGTGTTACGAAATGCCCAGCTGCGGTGAGATAGCTTTCCCGCAAAGCAGGGTTAGATCAGCCAGAAAGTGGCATGGAAAGTAAGGGTTGCCAAATTGGCTCGAAATCGCCCATTTGGCGACAAAATTAGTGATATCCCATAGACGGAGCGAGAACATTCTAGAAGAAATTCTTACCGGTTTTCCCGAGAATTTTCTCGAAGGCAGGTCAAAAACTATATATATGCACTCACTTCCAAAAGTTAAGCACGGAGAGGAAAATGCTAATTTCCGGAAGCCAATCAAAATTGAAGAGGATGCAACTCGCTGCAGAAGTAGATGGAAGTATACAAATATGTTAGGTTACAGCCAATCGCGCTTTCATGTCAAGAAATATGCAAAAATGGCAGTCTTATAAGAAGCCAGCTTTATGAAGGGTTACAGAAGTTGATTATAAGTGCTGATAGAAGGTGTTTAAAACTGTCGCGCAATTTGTTTACAAGACATACGTGTTTCTATGACTTCCATAAGACGAATGGAAGATTCTGAGCGCTGGCGTGTTGTGGGGCGCATTGAAGCAGGACAGTCGATCACAGATGTTGCTCTTTTCTTCGGCGTTCATCATTCTGTAATTTCACGTTTATGGAAACAATTCCAAACCACACAGACAGTTGTCCGAAGGCCCGTAGCTGGTCGCCCAAGGGTTACAACCCCCGCGGAAGATCGATATATTGCTACTGTAGCCAAGCGGAATCGCAGAGTGACCTCCACACGTGTAACATCTATGGTAGGCGATATCTGCAGCTACTGTACACCGAAGATTACATATGAGTGGGCTGCACGCCCGGGTATCTCGAGTTTGTGTTCCTCTATCCGTACAATCAAGAGGGGCACGATTACAGTGGTGCCAGGAACATGTCAGTTGGAATGTGTCTGACTGGGGCAGTGACATGTTAATTGATGAGTCAAGATTTGCTCTGGAGCCAGATGACAAGCGTATAAGGATATGGCGTTAACAACGAACACGCAATGAGTCCCAAAACATCACTGAACATCACGCATTCCGAGGCGGAAGCATTATGGTGTGGGCAAGGATTTCATTAGGATACCGCACCGACCTGCACATCTTTAAACGGGGTTCTTTGACGGCTGTCCGGTGTCGAGATGAAATCCTAGAACCCATTGTGAGATTGTACGCTGCAGCAGTTTTTTTTAATGGACGATAACGCAAGTTGCCATAGTGCTGACATCGTCGATGACCGCTTGGAGAGTGAAGGGATTGCGCGTATGGCGTGGCCAGCATATTCGCGCGACCTTAATCCCATTGAAAATCTTTGGGATGCTCTCGGCCGTGCTGTATCTTCACGTTTCCCACCTCCAGCCACTCTATTGAGCTGGAAACTGCTCTTCTCCGAGGAATGGCGATTGCTTAGTTCTGCGGTGGTTGACCACCTAATTGAAAGCATGGTCGCAAGGTGTAAACTTTGTATACAGATGAGAGGGGGATCACATACCCTATTAATGTTCTTTTTTTTCATTTTATGCTGTTTATTTTCACTTTATACATAATTCCGTTTAAGTCTTTAGTATGTCATTATCTGATAACTTACAAAAATTTAATATTGATTTAATTTCTGTATATAATAATTGATTTTGTTTTATGCATAAATATATATGCTACTTTCCTGCCGAATTTTGTGTCAATCAGAGCATTATTTGTTGATTTGCTTGCATTTTACATCTTCGTGCTTAATTTTTGGAGGTGAGTGTATATATATATATACCCTGCCTGTACTCGTAGTAATATTAGTAGTATATGTTGAGTTCAGTAACAGTGCCTTGAGTTCAGAGATTAGCTCGTGATCGATTGACTGAGTCGGGAGCTATATTTTAGTGCTTCGCCGTGAAGCTGTCTTCACTGTTATAGCCCGATAGCCTGAAGGCTGTGTTGCTGATAGTTTCAATGGGTAAATCGTACATCTTCGACGACTTTAACGCATCTTTGGAACTGTCCTGTGTAATACTGGCGAATTGATTCTTCAACAAGTGGTTGTCATCAATCATTCCAAATCCAGGAATTCGTAGAACGCAACAATATATTTGGATTAAAAGGTAATTAATTGGCGCAATAGTATGAAATTGCAGCGACAATTGACAGTTTACAACAGTACTGATAAGAATTTTTCTCCGCTGTTAAAAGTTATAACTTATTTTGTGATTCTAATTAATTGAGAAAACGAAATGGATTATTCTACTTTGGCTGTCATTTCCTTCTAAATAGTCTCTATATGAATGTATACTGCGACATCATCAATTTTTCCTTACTTGGAAAGAGCTATGGAAATCGGTTCCATTTTAAACTACTGAGGACTACTTGCAAAATGTTCGAATTTTTCTCAAAAGAGCTGTCCCCCCCCCTAATTTTAAATTGGAGAACAGACGAAATCTAAAATTCGGTCAAGAGAATAAGATGCACGCAAAACGATAAATCGTGTGATTATATGCCCTCAAGAACGTATGATGGGAACTCGAAAATTCACTTCGTGAAAATGCGTGGGAATTTAAGTGCTTTGTTAAAACTTCCTGGAAGATTTCATAACTGATTCCAACGCAGTACGTGAATTCATGAATTATTAGGCGATACGATGATTCTCATGTATGAGTTTAAACATTTTTTAAGCAATGTTTGCCCTTTTATTCATTTCGAAAGCTTATTTTAAATCAAAAAAGGCAAGCGTCATTCAAAAGTAGTTGTCCGGTTTCATTTGAAAGACGTACGAAGCATAGCAAGTGCTTTAAAAACTGATTTAATATTTTAAGTTCATACAAAATTTGATGTAAACATGTTTTGATATCCATTGACGAAATCGTAGGCAAAACAAAGCAAGAACTTAAAAAAAAAAAAACTTTAAAATGAATTTTCGTAACCTCAATAATACGTGCAAGATTGATTTGAGTAATTCTTTTGCTATTTTTGTGCTTCTGTTGGCAACTGGAAGTAAAGAAGATAATTTCATTTCTCCCCACTTATAGCAATCACGTTATTATTATAAAGCTGCTGTATTTTCTTAATTTAATTTTGGGTGTTAGATGATTTTATTTATATTGCTTTTTCTATTCATCTGTCTGTTTGTTTGGGGAAATTTCGAATTCCACTTCTGATTCAACACTATCGAAACTATTTACTTGAAATTTTGCAAGTCTACGTGCTTTCAGAGGAAATACAATAATTTATTACCCTTAAAAATTCTATATATAGAATCTCTTTCAACCGGCCCTTACAAGATCGCGCCGATTCCGGATAAAAGGTTTTTCCAGATAACTGAATGTATATTCGTAGAATTTACTTGCTCATATGTTTTGTGATGATATTTACAGGAATTGCAGCAGTGTTTTCGATTAACCAGCCACAATTAAATAAATAATATTGAAAAAGTACAGATTATTTAAAGCTGAAACGCATAAAATGATTTTATATTTTGGAAAAACAGTGTTTACATTCACGCCTGTCCTAATTAACTTACATCTATTCATTGTTCTGAGTTGGCAACGCACGTTTCACATTGTCGTCCTTGGAATACAGTCGCTAGAATGTAGCTGATCTGCAACAGTTCTAATACTTATTTTTACAGGTAATTGAACTATGTTATCGGATTACTAGTCCAAACGGTCGTTAGCCCAGAAGAACTATTAATTTCAAAACGGCATTTTGTGTGTAACCACTTTAGTGACAAAAATAATGCGTTGCGTCACTTGTCAGATCGTTGCCACTAGATATTATCGCCCAGTATTATACGTTAAGAAATTAAACAATGAAGAATCTACATGAATGTATGTATGTTTCTCCCAATGTAAAAAAACAACGGCACTTAAAGCCATCTAATTTTGAATAAGATAGTCCCCCACCCGAATACGGGCATCTGGAAGTCCGAATTTGGAATTTTGTTTTTAGCCCAAAGCGCGTTAACCCAGAAGGGCTATTAATTTCGTTTTGGCATTTTGCATTGATTTACTATAAATGTCGGTCCACTTTTCAAATTGTTGCCACCAAATATTACAGCCTTGTATTACATTTAAAGAAATTAAATAATAAAGGACTTGCATAATAATATGTATGTTTGCCCCCTGACGGATATTGCAGTTTTGTATTATATTTAAAGAAATTAAATAACGAAGAATGTGCATAAATGTATATCTGTTTTTCGCATTGTGATAAAACAACGGCACCTAGAGCCATCCAATTTTGAATAACGTACGTTTCCACCAGAATATGGGCCTCTAGAAGTCCAAATTTGGAATTTGTTTTATTTTCTATTTCATATTTTGTAAAACTTCGATGAATCTTTGATTAACACACTCAACGATTTGAAAGCCAGCAATGGCAACACTGTACGGGGGAAAAAACATTTTTATCTCCAGCGCGCGAGACTGTGTATATGCCCATTTTAAAATTATTATTTTGCGATATTGTTGTTGAACTGAATTTTATGGTTTAAGTGCGAAGAACATGACGTTTAATAAATACATGTAACACACAAAATGTTAAAAAAAACACCGCTTTGGTCGTAATGTAAAATTTGAACGCTTTCAGATTTTTTTCTCTATTTCATATTTTGTAAAACTTTAACAAATTTTTGATTAACTCAATAATTTCAAAGCCAGCAGTGGCAATAATTTACTGAATAAAAGAGTTTTCTCCAGGCGCGAGACTGTCTATCGGAAATTCTAAAGATATGCTGTTTTAAAGTATTTTTAGCCCAAATGCTCTCGGAACGCGTATGTGTATATAAATGATAAAAACGCATGGGGGTAATATAATATCTGGAAGTATTTAGTAACTTGGGGGTAAAGTAAAATCTGAAAGATTTCAGATTTTTTCCTTTTTATATGCTTATCTTTGTGTATTTAATTAGCATATGTTTACAAATTGATTTGTGTGAAATGGAAGTAGATTTTTTGTTTCTTTTTATTAGATGTTTATGTTTTGTTATTTAATTACCACATGTTTACAGTTTGATTTATGTGAAATGGGTGGTTGAATTTATTAAGGAAATATCAAAATCGACAAGTTCTTTCGTATTTCGACGCCATTTAATTAATGGCCAGTAAACAAACAGCATTAAACAACATTTTAAATTTATCATACTTATTATTATGCGAAAGTTACAAATATCTTTGTATGATAGCCGATAATTTCGAATGCCTGCCTGCTTGCAATACTGTCACCATAATTTTGAAAATTCGCTGTGTATGCAATCTTCATAACATCGTGTGCAGACATAGGCGAATATTTCTAGGTAAATCTTAAGCTTTTAATTCTTCATCAGCTTCTTTCCATGCAACGTTCTTGCTCTACATGTAGTCTTATCTTCATCCTCCTCTCCTTCTTTCCCAGTACATGTCCCACTATTTCGCCTTCATCTTGCCAGACTGCGACGGGAACAGAAATGTCTTCATCCATCCAAGCCTGTATTTTTTCTAGACGAATACTAATCTTTTAGCGAAAATGTAAACAAATCCAAGATGTCTGACACGGACGCCAGAAGTTTCGTAAAACCAACAGAACTTTTGTCACTCAACTCGTCATCAGCGAACATTGTCATAGGCGAAAATTTAGAACAACAGCTCCGAAAAGTAACGTTCTTTAGTTGTAGGCTATTTACTCAATGTTGTAGACTTATAAGGTATATCTCCCACATTCTCAGCGTGCCTTCGTGGTGCAATGGTCAGCACACTGAGCCGGTATTTCAGAGATCCGTGGTTCGACTCCCGGCGAAGGCGATGCATATTTTTCATCGTTCCTGCTTCCAAAAAATCCTAATGTCCCTACACTGGCGCCCGAACTAAAAGGGTTGTGGATGATGACTCTCCACAATTCTTTAGTTGTAGAGTCACCCTTTAAAAAGGGGAGTATATAAGGTATATCTCCCACATTCTCAGCGTGCCTTCGTGGTGCAATGGTCAGCACACTGAGCCGGTATTTCAGAGATCCGTGGTTCGATTCCCGGCGAAGGCGATGCATATTTTTCATCGTTCCTGCTTCCAAAAAATCATAATGTCTCTACAGACTTGCCCCTGTAATCTATTTTTCCGGCAAAGCTTTTCTTCAGACTTTTCATGTTAACATTAAACAAAATTCGCAACAATATAAAAAAGCTTCCTTTTATTACGCTAAAGAAAAAATATTCTTCTTTAGATATATTTTTACTGTGTATAGATGTAATGCATTTGAATTCAAATTAAGCAGCTTATTTCTCATCCTAATCCCTTAAATCTGTACCCTGTAGCTTCAGTCTTATTTCCAGCGTTGACATTTCCTAAATTCTTCTTTCCCATTCGGAAACAATGGCTGAACTTGAAGTAGAATGTAGTTCTTATAATTATCAACTGGCCCTGAAATCAAACAGGACAACCAGAAATAGAGTATGGAAATTTGAACAGGTTCAAACTGGAAATAAACAATAAAAAAGATTCTTATCCGACCTCATTCAAAACAGATTCATTTTTTACGTTTGTGTGTAGATGAATGACAGAACGTTACCAAGCCTTTAAAGAACAAAAAAACCCTTCGTTCCATTCCTCATGCTCCGGTTAAGTTCTCATGCGTAACGGTAAATATTATGTTATGAATGATGCAACTGTTAAGCTTAATTAAAAAACATGCTATTGGTAGGCTTAAATTAAAAAAAAAAGAATATAAAATTGTTTTTAGTCCAAAGGGGAAATTTGGCCAGAAAGGCTATTAGTTTCGTTTTGGCATTTTGCGTTGATTCACTATAAACGGTGTTTCATTTTTGAAACTGTTGCCACCGAATATTAGAGCCCTGCATTATTTTAAAGAAATTAAATAATGAAGAATCTGCATGAATGTATGTCTGTTTCTCGCACTGTGAAAAAACAACGGTACCAAGAGACATCAAATTCTGAATAACGTAGTCTTCCACTGGAATATGGGCATCTGGAAGCGCAAATTTGGAATTTGTTTTATAATCTAGTTCATCTATAAAACTGTAACGAATTTTCGAATTACAAACTCAACGATTTTAAAGCGAGGAACTATGCGGAGGGGGGGGAATTACCTGCAGCGTGGGAGGCTGTGTATCGGAAATTCTAAAGATATGCTCTTTTTAAATTATTTTGTGGTATTACTGTTGAATTCAATTTTATAGTTTAAGTGCGAAGAGCATGATATCTAATAAATAAGGGTAGCACACAAAACGTTAAAAGAAAGCCTCTTTGAACGCAATATAAAATCTCCAAAGCTTTCAGATTTTTTAAATTTTTATTTCACTTATTTTAATTATCTTTAATGTTATTTAAAATTTTTCATATTATTTATTAATTAGCCCAAATGGCGTTAGCATTATTGCCTAACACCATAACGTCTCAAAATGGCATTTTGCATCGGTACAATGCAAATGTCCGTTTCACTTTTCAAATTGTTGCTACCAAATATTATAGCCCTATATCCTATATTATACTTAAAGATATTAAATATTGAAAAACCTGCATGAATGTATGTGCGTTTCTCGCACTGTGAAAATACACGGTACCTAGAAATATCAAACTTTGAATAACGTAGTCCTCCACTCGAATAAGGGCAACTAGAAGCCGAAATTTGGAATTTCGAACTTGTTTCATTATCTATTTCGTATTTTTTAAACTTTAAAGAATTTTTGATTTAGGAGAGCAAGAATTTCAATGTCAGCGGCGGCAACACATGATGTACGAAATAAAATATTTTTATCTTCAGCGCGCGAGACTGCATACCGGAAATTTTAAATAAATGCTGTTTTTAAATATTTTTAGCCCAAATGCATTCAAAACGAGTATGTAAGTGCAAATGAACAAAAACGCCTCTTTGGACGCAATATAAAATCTGAAAGCTTTCAGATTTGTTTCGTCTGTTTGTTGTTTATTTTGAAGCAATATTTGGAAATTATATTTTGAGTATAAAAATTTCCAAAAGGGAAATCATATAAGCCGACTATGACGTATTAATGTTTCTACCCTTTTTTTTCATTCCTTGATTTTAATTAAATGTTTTTCGAAAATTAGCTAGCATAACATTTTTGGTCAAATAGCCTGGAAATAAAATCGCAGAGATGTTAACAGTGTCAAATTTTAAATCGAAATTAGGAAGTCTCTGGTTTTTACAATTACGAAGTCAAATAGTTTTGGTTATGATTGTAAAACGGCCATATTTCAATTCATTTAAAACCTTAAAGGAGACCTTCAAATCTGAAGATAAAGTTTTGATCTAGTTTGCCTTTCGAAACCAGTTTATGTCTTGAAAGCATTTCTCATGTAGCCAGATCGTCTGTATTGATGTGTGTTGAACAAAAATTGCACAACCTGTTACTGAAGTAAAATTTCTTAGTAAAACCATGAATAGTAGAGGAACTGGAATATAAATTCTCAGAGCTAACCAAAAAAGGAAAAATGTGATTTGGTAAACTTTTCCTACTCGTTTAAAACTTCGAAAAAAATTATTTAAATACAGAGGCTGTTCGCAAATTTTTCAGACGATGTATATTGTATTCACAAAACCAAATTACATAAAATTCTTGTGCTTTAAATGTTGTATTTGACATTCCCTATTCTGAACTATCTTTCGACGCCGCAATTTCCAGGATAATAATGTCTTTTGAAGTGTCAGAAGAGGCATTATATCCCATTCCTCCCGAACAGCTTTCCAGAGTCATGTTAGGGTTTCGGGACAGCGTTTGGATAATGCAGTTTTTAAAAGTCCGAAAGCACAAAAATCCATAGGTGACACATCGGAAGATTTACTAGGGATATCAGTGAAGGGTATGGTCTTGATACCAATTTTTTGTTCCATTTCGTTTAGGAAATTTACAGTGGATTTTGATGCGTGATTGCTAGCTTTGTCCCGATGGAGTCTCATAGATTGATGGCACTGTGGGTAAAGCGATGGTATTTCATTCAGAAAAATTGGCGATAAAATATATTCCTGAGAGTATGCGCAGTTAATCTTAACATTTTTTTGCACTCTCTTTATTTTTAACTTGCTATTATAAGAAAAACCAGCAACAATCATGAATCGCTTAGAAAAACTTTCTTTCGACTCTTTGAACCATGTACTTAAATTTTTTTTCTCCCCTTTTATGATAATAAATGGCTCTTTTTTTGTTACAATCATTTAAATACACCCATGCTTCATCTATTGTGACAATTGTTTTCCATTTTTCTTTGGATAAGTTTTTCTCATATAGAATTCTGCAGCGTGTCCTGCGTCGAGCGATATGCTTTGGAAGAAGACGATGCACATTGCGTTTTTTCGCTTTCTTAAGATTTAAATCAACGTTTATCATTTTGTTTACGGTGGACACCGAGCATTTTAATGATTTTGCAACTGTCCTTTGACTAGGGGGATTTTCTTTTAACATTAAACAACGTACCTTTGCAATAGTCCAAGATGTCCGTTTTTTCCTTGGATACTTGTTTGGAATTTTTGTCCCACTTGAGGCTCCAATTTGACGTTTTTTTCCTTTCTTGTTGATGATATTACCTATCGACGCTTTAGATATCACAAAACCATGACTCTCACATCGTTTTTGGATAACGGAGTATGCATATTTCTCTTCGGAAAGAGCGTAAATGTAGCCTTCGAACCACTGCTTTGTTAAATTCGCGATTTTGAATAAAAACAAAACTTTCAAGCCACAGACGACAATTTTGACTTTTAAAAACATAGTACAATTGCAATGACTTCTTTTGCAGCAAACGATTTTTTATTACCGCTTACCAAAATCGTCTAAAAAATTTGCGAACAGCCTCTGTATCTAATATTACAAGTAACTTATGAAAATATGTCGTTTGAATTAAAACGTAGATATAATTTTACTAGACGCAATAGTAATAAGGTTTATTTTGGTATTTTAATACACATAAAATCATGCATGCGGTCACCTGGCATGTTTTCATCGAGTAGCATAACATTTGGTTAATATAGACCAAAAGCCAAATGACCGGATACAGGATCTTAATTCTCGACTACACAAAGGTCTAATTGATGTATGAGACAATTATTGCTGGCGGTAGAGTCCAATATAAACTAAAAAATAATTCATACTAGAATCTACGGCCCATGAAGCTGAAATAAATTGGATGTCGGTGGTGTGGATTTAATTTTCCAGGTAAGAAAATATTAGTTGCATTTCGATTGTTTATAACTCAGAGATTCCCATCTTAATATGGAGATTTCTAAGATATACGCTTCCTAAAGATTTAAAAAAAGGAACTAGCTAGAAATCGAATACTAATAATATTTTACCCAGTATGGTATGCTAATCACCCAAGCGAGCAAATTTATATGCAAATTCGTAGCTGCTCCATGGACTTGTTTCCAAGAGGACCTAAACTAAATGGTCATTAAATACAGAGAATCGTCTGTGTCACTAAATTTGTTCTCAAATATATTAGTGAATTGCCTGTAAAAGCATTAACATTTTGTTTATAACAAAATATCTTTCTACCAGGAATTTTCCTTTATAAGAACCTTTTTGCTTTACTTTACTTCACCGAAAAAGCAGCTGATCAACTTGGAGATGGTGCTTATCAGCCTTTTTGAAGGCCAAAACGTTCGAGACAACTTTCATTCAAACGACGGCAATCGGCCGAGATTGCGGTATTGTTTCCGTCCTTCACCTTAAGGTATGCAGTAGCAGGAGCAGTTTCCCCAAGTGCATTGTATCAGTTTGTTGGAAACAGCTTGTCCTAAAAGGCTAATGGAAGCTTCTTTGTTAGGAAGTAGAAAGAATGGTATTTGAAATCTTCACATCTCTTTGTGTATTAATGCACGAGGAGAGGAGAAAACAGACGGAATCGTTAATGTACAGGGACAAGCGTTTTGGTATTTTAAGCGTACAGGTTAGCGAAGGCTGCGGTTTTTTTAAGGGATAAACCCTGCAGGGTTTATAATTTTTTCCTCATGTCCGGATAAAGAGATTTGTCTTTATAGCAAAGAGCAATATCAGCCGTGAGTGCAGTTTATCCGTGGGCCCAAAGCAATCTGTTTTGATTGTTCTACTATTAAGCTGAAGGGGACAGTGCATCTGCTGTGCCTTTGGTTTTGGTTTAAAAGTTTTTTTAACCAAAACCAAAGGCAGAATTTTTTTTTTTTTTTTAGTTCTCGAAATACTACTCTATTTCAAACACACTTTTGTACTCATTTGAAAATAGATGCGTGG
>KK114708.1:60376-81543 GCA_000611955.2 Stegodyphus mimosarum
AAAAAAAAAAAAAAAAAAAAAAAAAAAAAAAAAAAAAAAAAAAAAAAAAAAAAAAAGACATGAAGGCCAGTAGTTATCTACTCCATTTAAGCGGGGTCTCTCTTTCTCGTAAGTGATTTAATTTGACATTTGCCAAGTTAAATCTTTACGAGAAAGAGAGAGTGGTCTTCTAATCAAGAATTAGTTTTGTTCTTTTTTTTTTAATAAATTCTGTTCCTCCGCACTTCAGCTATGTTTAAAATGCATATAGATTTTAGCCCAAAAAAACCAAAAAGAAATATAATAAATATTTATTCTAACATAATTATTATAATTAATTAAATAACAAAAAAATTAAACAATAGTCCTTCAGGGACAAAGGCCCTTTGAACTAAAAATCTCAAGGGTTTCAGATTTTAAATTACGTCCAAAGGGGCGTTTTTTAACGTTTAATGAGTATATGTTCAGAATTTCTGATACGTAGCCCCGCTCTAGATATGTGGCGAAAAGCTAATTTCGAGCCTTATCCTTTGTTTTGTAGAATTACACATGATGATTTATTTGCACTATATACAGTTAAGCAGTTAATAAATCATCATATGTAATTCTACAAAACAAAGGATAAGGCTTACTACGCCTTTCCCGTCTAGCATCTAACATCTAATTAATTTTATCTACTTCAGGTGGGGGGCGCTGCTATCGCTGTATGACATCATATTTCTCTACAAGATAAAAAGGGTTTTTTCTCCCTCGTAGAGTGTTGCCATTGCTCGCTTTTAAATTGCTTGAATTTGTTCATCAAAAATTCGTTAAAATTTTACAAAATATTAAATGGAAAATTCCAAATTTGGGCTTCCAGATGCCCATATTCGGGTAGAAATGTACGTTATTCAAAATTGGATCGCTCTAGGTATCGTTGTTTTATGACAATGCGAGAAACATACATACATTTATGCAGATTCTTCGTTATTTATTTTTTTTAATATAATACAGGGCGGTAATGTTTGGCGGCAACAATTTGAAAAGTTGTACAACGCTTTTAGTAATTCGATGCAAAATCGCAAAACGAAAATAATAGTCCTTCAGAGACCCCTTTGAAATAATAGTTATCATTTATCATAATTATCATTTATTATATATTTCTTATAATTATTATAACTAATTATTAAGAAATTTCTTTTTCTCAGTGTACATTAATGCCACCATTATACATTTTTGTTGAAAGATAAAAAAAAGATAAATATAATAAATATTAATTATAATATCATTATAGCAATTAGTATACTAAAATTTACTATAATGAAAATAATACAATTAAATGATTATAATAGCCATTACTATACAACAATAGTTATTTATTACACTTTATCATAAAATTATGCATACATAGCAAAATAAAGCTTTGAAAACACTCGCATTTGTACCAATATATAAATAAATATATAAATGAACAAAATTAAACGCGATGTAACCAAACAGTTAATTACAAATGATGATAAACATATCGTCTTACTGTGAAAATAAACAGGGAGAAAATAATAACGGATAAAAGTCTCCACTACATGATTCATGGTCCATCCACCCTATTTCATCTATGAATCTGTTCCATTAGCGCAAACGTGTTTTTGCTCATGGTCGCGGCGATTCAGCTATATATAACATATTGTTGCGTTTTCACGGGTTCGTCGATTTGAGAGTAATCGATGAAAACACGATGCAGAACAATAAAAAGCACAATTTATATACAGGAATCACTATTTACAGCACAGTTCCAAAATCACCTTTAAAAGCGTCAAAAATCTACAATAAATACGCTGAAACAATCAGCAACACAGCTTCACGCTGTAACTGTAAAGGTAGCTTCACGGCAACACTAAACTTCTAATAAACACCGTGGAACAATCACCAATACACTGTCAAGCTATACTGTAAAGATAGCTTCACGGCAAAGCACTATCTCGATTGCTTTCCGTTCACAAAACTCTCGCGTAGCAGCTATTCTCACAACTAATCACACTGCTCGCAACACTTCACAATTTCGCAACTTACTTCGCAACAACTAACTCGCAACAACTAACTCTGCAACTAACTGCTCTCAGAAACGCAAGGGTTTAAATAGCTTTTCTTAAAGTTCCACACGTTTCGAGAAATATCTCGACAGGAAGTTATTCTAGAAGCTTCCCGATTGGACCATGGGATATCGCCAATTTGGTCGCCAAATGGGCGATAAAGTCGCCAATCTGGCAACCCTACCATACACTATTTTATGGCAACCCTAGTGCTATGCCGGAAAGCTTACATACAGGCGCAACCGCCGAATTTTTCGTAACACTGCCCCCTCCCAAGGACTGCACGTCCCGGGCAGTACAATCCTTGATCAGAAGCATAATTCGATACATACAAAAGGTAATAAAACAAACAAATAACATAACTAAAGAAACAAATATTTACATTATATACAAATTATATACACAAGTTAAACACATAACAATTTTAAACTATACTATTAAAGTTCAGAATGGATTTTAGTCTTAGGCTTTTCACTAAGTTATACCCGGGTCAAATACTTTTCCACGGCAGTTCTCAGATATATTTCTGTTTTTCATATCACAGTCTGAAGATTCAGTCATTTCAGACTTTTCTTGCACAGGAAGATCTGAAACAGTTCGTTCACCACTCTGTAGTTTATTCGCACCGTGTGTACAGTTCACCTCGATACTCACAGCAGGAGGTACATGCTTATTTACCTCTATTTCCTGAAAGCGAGTTCCAATGTTTACACCAGGACCATGAATAGAATTCGATCCTTTACAAGCAGAAGTATCCAGGTTTAGTATCAAGTCCTTGTCTGCACTATGAGACACACACTTAGTTTGCGAAGTGGGTAAATTTTCTTGCAATACTGGATCACTCTGCGTAGGCTGTACATCAGCTTCTTCCATCTCAGAGTCACATGAATTTTCAGATGGTTCAATACTTGCTAACTGCGACTTCGTAACTTCACTATCAGTTTCTATGATCTCGACAGTCGCATTTTCATTTTCTTCTGTCTCTACTTCAGGCACTTGAGAATCAAAAGCTTCTTTCCCGTCTTTTATTTCTTCATGTTTTCGTTCTTTTTCTTTAATCCCGTCAGATGTTTCATCCATAATTTCTGGATCTTTCTCAAACACTCCACCAGCTACTTCCTCCGTTTCTTCATCCTCTGACTCTTCAGATGCCACTTCTGCGATTTCCGCATCTTCTTTCATGGCTCCAGTTTCTTCTGCAAGCCCCACTTTCATCTGTTGGAGTTGTTCTCGTACTTTTTCTCGGCCGACTTTCCTGTTTTCGCGCTCGGCCTTCATATCAGCTATCATCTCTTCATACCCAGCTATTATCTCATCTTGTCCGGCTTTCAGAGCTGCTAACATGTCCATCAAAGCTTTCATTTCCTCCGCCTTCATTTTCTCCTGTAGACGGATGACGGGCATTCACTCTCAAATCCCACTTCTGACACCAGTTGTTGCGTTTATACGGGTTCGTGGATTTGAGAGTATCCGATGAAAACACGATGCAGAACAATAAAAAGCACAATTTATTTACAGGAATCACTATTTACAGCACAGTTCCAAAATCACCTTTAAAAGCATCTAATCTACAATAAATCTACAATAAATACGCTGAAACAATCAGCAACACAGCTTCAGGCTGTAACTGTAAAGGTAGCTTCACGGCAACACTAAACTTCTAATAAACACCGTGGAACAATCACCAATACACTGTCAAGCTATACTGTAAAGATAGCTTCACGGCAAAGCACTATCTCGATTGCTTTCCGTTCACAAAACTCTCGCGTAGCAGCTATTCTCACAACTAATCACACTGCTCGCAACACTTCACAATTTCGCAACTAACTTCGCAACAATCTCGATTGCTTTCCGTTCACAAAACTCTCGCGTAGCAGCTATTCTCACAACTAATCACACTGCTCGCAACACTTCACAATTTCGCAACTAACTGCTCTCAGAAACGCAAGGGTTTAAATAGCTTTTCTTAAAGTTCCACACGTTTCGAGAAATATCTCGACAGGAAGTTATTCTAGAAGCTTCCCGATTGGACCATGGGATATCGCCAATTTGGTCGCCAAATGGGCGATAAAGTCGCCAATCTGGCAACCCTACCATACACTATTTTATGGCAACCCTAGTGCTATGCCGAAAAGCTTACATACAGGCGCAACCGCCGAATTTTTCGTAACAATATTAACAACATACATGCACCACAAGAAGTGTGCTCACAAATTTTGAGAGATGTTTATCGTGCAGTAAAGCTTTAAGAAAAGCGATTTTAATATGTTAGATAAACAAAGCAGGATGTATCTTTAGTACGAGTATTTGAAAATTTTAACTACATGAATATGCTCACATATGTATTTGATGCATTTTCAGTGTTCTGTACTATTCTATACGCTTTTAATCTAAACAATAACTTCTAAACTGCAATCGAAGAACATTTCTTCTTATTTATTAATAATTGTTTTTGCAGGTCTGGAAACATTTAGCCAGTTAGTGTATCAAGACAAAAGCGGCAGTGTAAGAACACATTTTTTTTCTATTATTTCGTGCTGTTCGAACTTCAAAATTTCAATGTATATTTTTGATTTTTAATGAGTTTTAAATGAGTTTCCCAGTTTCATTCATGTTCAATTCAGTATGACTGTGATGAACAACCTAACGTTGTATAAAAGTTATTTTCCTTAAGTTTATTTTTTGTGGATTGGCAACACTGTATGTTTAGAATGCTCATGTTTAGAATATTAAAAGAGAAAGGAGGAAATGAGCCATGTTTTCGTACTGCGGTGGATTGCGTGCTTTATTTTGATTACTGATAATTTTTTTACTTTTTTTTTGTGTGTGCTGGAAGGCATGAAATTCGTATAGTGTCGTAACGATAATAAACCCTATTTGGCAAATAACATGACTCTACTGAAACATAACTACTTTGCTTTAGCGGAAATTTTCTTTCACAGTGCATTCTTCACATATTTAAAAGAATTGAAAGTAAATACTGTTATCAAATAATTGCCAAGTGTTCCTGAAATACTGAGGTATGTTATAATTAAATAAAATTATCATTAAATTTTGTTTGATCCCAGTTCTAAATGGAAATGTATTTTTCAAAAGAATAGATATACTGCTTTATAGATAACTAATAAACATAAAGCAGTAACCTCAGCTGTAACAGGATGTACTGCTGCTTAAATAACGTAATTCTTATGCAGGTTACGTCTGGGAAACCATCTGTATTACACAAAGATTTCGAGTGTCATTGGCTACACGTGCTCAACATATGCACATAGTTCTCACCCTTGTGCAAGGATTTTTTGGCACTTTCCGCTTAATGTGATTGCGTTTATCCACGACTATTTTGATAACTTCTACTGAATGATAAAATTAAACGATGAGAAAAAGATATTCTTCTAAACAGCAATAGTTTTTTTTCCTCATCGCTTAATTTTATCATTCAGTTGAATTATCAAAATAGTCGTGGATAAACGTAATCACATTAAGCGGCGGTTACTGTATCGCATAAAAAAAAATCTTTAAAACAGCAGTAGCTTACTGGATTTCCACCGTTGGATTTGTTTATTCTTTATTATTATTTATATTTATTTTGTATAGATTACAAGAATAGTCTTGCAAATTGCTCTAGTTTTCATTTTGTTCGTTTATTGCCCTTGTCTGTTCTGCCTCCTCCTTCTGTAAGACAACCAGTACAGATTCTGGATAGTATGGACATTGATGAAAATTCGTTCTGAATTGTGTGCTATACGGATGGTAGTAGGATTGATGACAAAGTTGGTTTTGCTTATGTTATTTTTAAGGATGGTGTTGAAATTGAGTACCACTAATTTCGTAATAGAAATGAATGTACTGTTGTTATTTCTGGCCTTCTCTGCATTAATTTTGCGATTAAGTGGATACTTAGCCAGGATGGACATGTTTCCAGCTACTTAATCTGCACGGATTCCCTTTCTTCCCTAGAGTCCCTTAAAAATACCTCATCATGTAATGATATTAGTGTTAACATACAGTAATCTCTTGGAGATCTGCAGAAGAAGGATATTTCAGTGTTCTTTACTTTTGTCCGTGGTCACTCGGGTAATTATAGAAATGAGAGAGCTGACTGGCTTGCTAAGAATGCAACTAAAAATGATATTAATGTTGATGTAAATATTCCAAAATCGTACTCTAAAAAGACATTCAAAGCTAAAATGATTGAACATTGGAATTGTGATTATATCTCTTCAAATAAGGGAGCTGTTACAAAAACATTCTTCCCAACTACTTTTGAAAGACTGAAATGTAAGGACTTATTACTCAATTTTAACGTTACGTGATTTTTGTCTGGACATGGTAAGTTCAACGTTTATCTCGAGCAGTTTAAGCTGACGTCTTCCAGTTTGTGTAATTGCAATCTCGGGGTTCAGCAAAGTGTTTCCCACCTGCGTTTTGATTGTCCATTGCTTGATAATGCAAGAAATTTATTGAAATGCAGATTAAAATGAATTGGAATTCATTGGCCACCGAAATGTTATGATTTTGTATCTTCACCTTCGGCCTACCGAGCTCTTCATGACTTCTTTGATTTTGATTTTAAAGATTGTAAATGATTTCTTTATATGTTTATATGTTTTTTGTTTGTGTTTTCTTTTCTTTGTGTTTGATTTCATTGTATTATTGAAAGTTGATGTTATTACTTAGGATTTTTTTTTACTTACGATTTGCAAGCCTCGTGTGATACTTTGTAGTGCACGAAGGTTTCTCTTTTTTTTTAATAAAAAAATAAAAAAAACAGCAATAGAGTTTAACTAATTTAACTTAAGTGCGATAACTTTTGCTCTCATTCTAGGCGTTATATCGTTTTAGCACACTAAAACGAACGAAAGCAAAATATTAAAAAGTATACAAAGCTAACTATCCCCCCAAATAGTATAGTGGTTAGAGGAGACTACTGCGGTACCGAAGGGCTCGAGTTCGAATCCCAGAGAAGGCGGGGATGTTTGTAAATGTATAGTTGTTTCTTGTATAGCTGCGGTATGAGGGGGCACTTTAAATATATGGCGAGCTGAAAGTCCTCTCGTGTGGATTGGTGATACGGGAGAGGGAT
Source organism: Stegodyphus mimosarum (assembly GCA_000611955.2). NCBI lineage: Eukaryota > Metazoa > Arthropoda > Arachnida > Araneae > Eresidae > Stegodyphus > Stegodyphus mimosarum. The sequence goes on from KK114708.1 coordinate 67,508, forward strand.
GGGAGACCCTCGGACTACTCCCTGGGTGTTCTCCGTCAAAACTGGGGTGGAAATAGAAGTCCAACCTCCTTGAGGTTGTGACAGCCACTCTTCTCTGAAATTCACGGACAAGACAATAACAACAAGCTAACTCCCTCTTCTCGTAGAAGCAAAGTTAAAAATTGTTAAATAATCCAAATTTATTGTCTAAGCCAGTTCTAGGCAATCAAAAAAGACATCAAAATGCCATTAAGGCAGACAAAACTGCTTTAAGGGACCTGCTGGAAGCTAGCCGGTACACAACTTACAAATTTGTGGAAAAAATCGCTTTGTCCCAATTCATATTCACTCTGTTCATTTATCTGGTCAACTTGCTTCAGCTTAGTTTGTATTATCTTAGACGAACGAAGTAATGAGATTGACGAGGAATAGAATGACCTTGTTAGAAGACATTTAAGTAATTCCATGTTACGGAATTCTTAATGAAAGGGAAAAAAGAAAGAGAAAGCATCCTACTTCAGAGGGCAGAAAGGGGAAGAAGAAGGGGAGAAAGGAGAAATTCTTGCAAATATTTAAAAAAATTTTCGGAATCTAGCGCTGAAAAGTTGAAATACCTTCGGAAGTACGGTGTTTTAATTTCAACTATAAAACATTTATATTGTTTTTATTTAATTAATAAGTGCTAATATGTTCTTGAACGTGTGGAAAGTATTCTTGCGTATGTCTTTTCATAACTCTAGTGATGCACAGCCTTTTCTTTATCATCATATAACCCTGAGCATGGATTCTAATTAAAAGACGAGCTTTAGTCAAACCATTTTTTCTGCCATTGATGTCGAATACAACGTCGCTGTCGAACGCACCTATGCAGTGAAAGTTATATAAACTGCATTTTATCTTCGAACATAATTATAAATAATATTTATTATTACTGTTTTGTTTTAATATATAGTATGAAAGAAAACAGATACTGCATTTCCTTGCGTGTTTTTCCCCTTTTTGAACTAATTTTCCGAACAGTTTAATTTTCGAAGAATGCACTTACAGTAAGAACTTGCCAAAAGGAAAGTTTTTCGCGGATAAACTATTAGTGGCTATCACAATATTATTAAAATTATGCACACATTATTATTATCATATTACTATTAAAATTATGAAAGGAAAATTGGGCGAACAATTTAACTTCCGGAGAAAGCAGTTACAGTGAGAACATAACAAATGGAAAGAAGTCATATATAAACTATTGGTAACTATCATAGTACGTATTATATTTTTAAAAGAAACCCACATTCCAATAAGAATGCATAGTAATATTAACCTTACGGACTGACGGAAGTATTAAATTTTTTCTTCCATTATTCGCGACGTATTCGGCTCAGTCCAAGGGAGACCTCACATGAACGAGTCTTGACCGCAGATGCAAAACGGACAACAAAAACGAAGGAGAAGAGAATAAACAAAAAGCCCGGATTTTATAAGATCTAACACATCAGTAGTAGAAAAGGCTACAGTGATCTAGAACGTAAATAACAGAAGTAAGATGAAATCACATGTTTAGAAAATTTCTCATGTGCGAGAATGTTGGCCGTTTCGGAGTAGCTTAACTATGAATTTGCACAAAACGCAAGTAAATGCAAGAAAAAATAAAATGAATGAAATGATAAACTAAAAGTGCAAACACAATAAAAATAGTCAAGAGAATACAGTTTACCAATAAACTAGCCTTCAGGGGGAAAACTATGTATAATAGAGAATGGGGAAGCTTTAGTCAATATTTTTAAAGTTTTTAGAATCTAGGAATACGCTAGGAAGTTCAATATTAAGTTCAACTGTAAAACATTTATATTGTTTTTATTTAACTAATATGTGCTAATATTTTCCTGGATATGTTGAACGTATTCTTATTTTTCTATAGAATGCAATACTGTGTGAAACGAGGCTGTATGTACATATATATTTGTGTGCGTACAGTAAGTGAAATTATATACTTTTAATTTTACTTACTGTACGTGCACAAACATATATGTATAGGCAGATGCATAAACATATATGTACAGGTGTGGAAGTACGTATACAACCGAAATGAAAGCTAGAAATTTAAAATATGTGATGCCATTCATTTTTAATAAAATATTTTTTAAACATTGACAGAATACATGTGCATGTGCGTAAATAGTAATGCACAATTTACAGTCAATGCAGTTCAGTATGTGTAAATTTTCTCAGATATTTGAATTTATCTTATAAATGATGAATGGAATTTGCGTTAAAGAATAATTCGGAATTTCCGCAAAAAACCTAAATGTTTTAAATTTTACGCACATTAATATGCTGTCTTTCTCTTTATCCAGCTTTTGATCAATTCATCAAAAATAGAGGACGAACCCAGGTATAAATACAGAGGAATGCTTATAGATACTGCTAGACATTTTCAGCCGATCAAAACCTTGAAAAAGAATCTGGTAAGTATAATTATTCAAAGTTACTTGTTACGTTTTTTTTTAATCGGTCGTCTTCTGAACTGTTTTTAAAATGAAAGCCATTCATTTTTATGAATTTTTTATTCTCTAACCAAACAGAAATTTTCGCTTTCAAACAGGAAGTATATCAATTTAGACGTATTTCAGAATGGTCGTATACCGAAGTAACGCTGTATATTATTTAATTTAATCCTTGAGAAGCAAAATTAACAACAGTATCGGAACGAAAATGTCAATATACCACCCGCTGTTTGGATATCCGCTGTGCTTGTACGGACTCCAATAAGTTTGGGACCCATTTGAAGCGATTAGATCAAATTTATGTCACCAAAAAATAAAAATTTATGAAGATTCGAAAATATGGTTTTTTTTTTATCAAAAAAGAATCTGCTTATGCTGTAACATCCCGAGGACATTAAACGTCTTTTTAATTTCGTAAATTTGACATTTGAGTTGCAATTCTAACATCTAAATATTAATTCTTTTAGACATGAATCTCCAATTGTGCAATTCAAACCTGAATTTGCTCATGCGTTAATATTAGTGGAGACATTTAAATTGCTATTCAAATGTCTAAGAGCTGTTGCATTTGAGCATGAATCTTACGTTGCGCATTATCTTACAGCTGACAGATTATTCCATGTGCTAAGCATAAGACATATGACTCTTTGTCCTTGAAAATAGATGCGAGAACACCATGGGAGACTTTTTAATGATCTTCCTATTCCAACTTTCGTAATACTTAAAGCTGCACACCCACGACTTCCTTTATTACAGTGATGTTTTTTCCCTTGCCCTCGAAAATTCTGTATTTCAAACATTTCTCTTAATTGTTTCGCGTGGACGTTTTCAGATCAGCAAAAATTTCTCAGTTAGAATGTAATTTCACTTCTGAGTGGTAATGGCGTCATGCAGTTTTAAATTAAATAGCTTGCAGAATAAAATTAGAAATTTTTAAAAAAAAAAGTCTTAAAGCTTTCAGATTTTATATTGCACCCAAAGACGCTTTCTTTCACTTACGAACACATACACGTTTCGAGAGCATTTGCACTAACGCCTCTTTAGGTTAAAAATATTTAAAAACGGTATATCTTAATAATTTCCAGTAAACAGTCTCGCGCGCTGAAGATAAAATTATTTTATTCCCCACAACGTGTTTCCACTGCTCGCTTTGAAATCGTTGAGTTTCTTAATCAAAAATTCGTTAAAGTTTCAAAAATGGGAAATAGAGAATAAAACGAATTCGAAATTCAAGATTCGGGCTTCTAGGTACCCATTTGTGGGTGGAGGACTACGATGTTCAAAATTTGATGGTTGCAGGTATCGTTATTTTTTCACAATGTGAGAAACATACATTTATGCAGATGCTTCATTATTTAAGTTTTTTAAATATAATACAGAGCGATAAAATTTGTTGGCAAAAATCTGAAAAATGCAGCCGTTTATAGCGATTCGACGCAAAATACCATTCCGAGACTAATAGCCCTTCTGGGTTAACGCCGCCTGGGGTGAAAATATGTATGGTTCTTATGTTAATTAACAATTATTACGATTTTGATTTTTACTTCTTTATTTCATACTCCTCATCAGAACGTAAATTTGCTTTAAATTTATTCAAGCTGAGAGTTTTGGATCTTAGACAGAGAAAGAACTTCTGGCACCCGTGTAGATCTACTTTCCTTCTCTCTGAACGTAATTATCCCTGTTTTGCATACCCCCACAGCCGATTGTTATAAGCTTGCACGCCGGCGAAGTTAGTTGAGCCAGTTTGTAGCTTAGTTTATTGCTTGTTTAATCTTAAACTACTTTTATCAGCGTTTAAATCGAAGTTCTTTTATTTATTAATTTACATCGCCACAAAAAGTTGTCAATTTTTAGCGAAAGTCGTACCGTTTATGTTAAAATTCCAGTTTAATAAAAAGGTTGCTTAAATTTTTTCAGTCTTCGTCTTACTATTTCAGACATAACGATAACTCACTACTTGTCTAGTAGAACTGTTTGGACTCAAACTGAAATGCAATCCAAGTACAATCTTCCAAAGAAAATCTTTATTATACGTATTTTCCTGTACACTTTTAAATTTTTAAAAAGAATTCTTAAACCTGTTTCAGGAAATTCTTAAAATAATTTATCGAGAAGAACAAAAAATATCAGGTTTGGTTTGGTTTGTGTTGGTTTATGTGATTGTTGCAAAGCCTCGAGGGCTATCTGCCGAAGAGGAGGGATGCATTCGTGAAGGACTTTATAAGGTAAACTGGCTCGTATACACGTTACACATGGAGAAAAATACGAAACCGCCCATGCAGCCAGCCAGTTCGCGGGATTCGAACCTATCTACCGGTGTTCAGTGACTTTATCGCTTGGCGGCTGGTGGGCCCAAAATATCAGACTAATTACTATTGGACATTACCTGCACTTCGAATTTATCCGAGTTTTTTTATGTATAATTGTATTTCTCATTGTATTATAAATAAGAGAAATAAGCTTCCCAAATCGATGATTAAAGGTCACACATTAGAAAGGTAATTTTATCAAAGATGTTAAACTTTTCAGCTCACAGATGATACTAAACGTTCTAATAACTGAAATTAAATTACCATGAAGTATAAATAATTAAATAAAATGATTTAAAATTAGACGAAACAAATTTTATTTTGGTGTAGATTTTGAATTATAAGGTATTTTCCTCCTTTCCACATGCCTCCATGGTGTAATTTGAAGCATATTCAGCGTGTATTCGAGAGGTCCATAATTAGAGTCCCGGCGAGGGTACTGCACATTTTTCACATCTGCTGCTTTAAAAGAAACTGAAACTCTACGGAATAAAACTCTGTCCATTTTAAGATTGATCAGATAGCAGTGCCTCTTCTTTAGGAGAAAACGAAATTCTGCGAAATAGGAGGAGCATCGAGCGTATTTATATTGAAAGCAACAGGCGGAGGAAAGAAAACACGAGCTTAGAGTCATACGCTGAAAAAATAATGATGAAACGAAATTAAGATTAGAGAATTCTGAAATTACAAAGAAGACCTGGATTGGAATTAATGCCATTAACTGAAGAAGACAAATTTTTATAACTGTGAAAAGTTTCAAGGAACTCTAATTTACCATCTGTCAAGCTTTTATAATTAATTTTTTCAAAGTCGAAATTAAGATTATATGCCCAACAATGATTAGCTATCAAAGATTTGTTTATTTCTCCGTTTCGGATACAAGATTCGTGTTCCCTGAAGCAAACTTTTAACGCTCTTTTACTTTGACTAATACATCTCGCATGACACTGCCAGGACGTGATATAAATTCTCAAATAATTAAAGTCGGAATTGGAATCTTTAAGGATCGAAACCGGATTTTAATGATATTTAAGAAAATGAGCTTTTGGAAAATCTGTGCAATTTTGCAACCGATAAAGGACAGAAAGATGAAATGGAGTGTCGGAAAAGTTACTTATGTTATTTCTAACAGCAAAATGCCTTCTTTCAAAAAGTCTTTTTCCAATCTTGTACTACACATTATCTTACAATTGACAGCTTATTCAAGGAGCTAAGCATAACATATAGGACTGTTTGTCCACCAAAAGGAGGGATGACTTCGTGGAAGACTTTTAAGGAAAACTGGTTCGTATCCACTTTACACATGGAAAAAATCACAAAACTCCCATACATCCAGCCTGTTCGCCTAGAAACAAATCCAGATCGAACTACCAGCTTTCAGCGGCTTTACCCCTTGGCAGCTGGTGGGTCCAATAAGTACTGGACTGAAACAATTACACATCGCTAAGTCTTTATTCAGTTATGTTCAAAATCTACACCAAAATAAGGCTGCTGTTTGCCTAATTTTAAATTTTACGTTGACGTGTTTCTCTTCCTGTTTAAAAGAAATTTAAATTTTTAGTTTAATAACATCTTTGGCGAGTTAATTTTGATTTATTTTAACATAACTTTTTCATTTATCAACCTGTTGTTTTTAATATATTTAGCAACCATTATATTCGGGACACTGTGGAATTCTGCTGTTCAGTTGTCTCAGCTCACTATTATAAACGGAATTCTAAGAAAACACGTAACTTTAAGTATAAAAGAAGTTTTAGACGCCGTTATTACCTTATTTACTTCTGCTTTAATGTTATTTTGATAAACTTCACAATTCAAATCGAAAAAAGACGTTCTGTGGTAATATTATTAAGAAAACTGAGCATTTTGAGAAAGTAATCATCCTCATTAATTGTTAGTGAAATACTGAATATGCCTATATAAAGAAGAATGTCTTTTTTTTTTTTTTGTTGCTTTTTGTTCACGATACACTCAGTCTCTACTACAGCTATCATCACCAGACTTTCTACAATTATTTTTGGGTCCTGGTAAAAGTCGACGTCCACCTTTTTTCCAAAAAAAAAGTGCAATATACATATATTTTACGCGAATTTAACGAACTTCTGATTAAAAACTCAGCAGTCTGAAAGCTTTGCATTGCAACTCTGCAAAAGCGTAAGATATATATGCTTCAGATTTAATCAGAATACTCGGCGACATAAAAAAAAATTGCATTGCAACTCGAGAAAACGCATAATTTGTCTCGAATTTCATAAACAAAACTCGTCTATTTAAGAGAAATGTGTTGCACTGCCTAAATTAAAATATTTCAAAATGTGTTATCGTTCAGCAAAGATTTAAATATTTAATCTTTCACGCTATAATACGCACGCATCAAAGAAAATGCGTATCATTGCATCACACGCATTTTCTTTGCTTTTGAAAATGAATTTGTAGTAGTCGTCACAAAGTGTTACTTTTGCTGCGAAATCAATTATGCCACTAGAGCGAAAATCGGTTGGCTCCATTTGCACCTTAGGCACGATAAAAAAAAGGCATCACGAGCTTCAGAAACAAATTGGCAACCGGAAGCAAGACTGGAAAACGTTCGAATGCGGCACTGCTCGATCTAGAGAAACACTGTACGCTGTTTGAAATCTTGGTGCCTTCCATTACGATGCCAATTATGATTACAGTCTTCGTCTAAGTGTGCTCTTTGGAAAGATGGATAAATTATAATGTACTGCAGAGCCTTAAGATTTAAGAATGAAGCACCAGGAATGTTGCTATGTGGGTAAAAAACATAAATTGCCAAATGGAAAAAAAAAATTTGTAACCAAAAGCATTTCAATAAACAGAATTAAAACACAAGCACTTTCTTTCCTTTAAGTAGCACCGAAACGCATGCCGGGTAACAGCTAGTATAAAATAAGGCAGGTAATATTAAGCTACGAAGCAGTGGCAAAGAGGAACTGAACACTAGTAATTCAGTGAGGTTTCAAATTCCGACCAGTAGGCTGACTGTGAGGTGTATTCGTCGTTTTCCGCACGTGTAACTTAAATATAAGCTAATTTCCATTAGAAAGTTCTGCTTGAAGATATCTTTCCTTTGAGAGAGTTAGGCATTGTATGCTTTACGCTATTCTATTAAATAAACAGTATCATTCGATCTTGAAATTTCTAAATATGTATGTTGAAAAGTTCATATAATAAACTCTGACGTATAAAATAAACTCATGCAATATACTCAAAAATATAACATATTAGGTATTTTTATGAAAATATTTTATGAGTTTATATAATAAACTCAAAAAATATACCTAAATTTAAAGAAAATGAAAGAAGGAAAGAGAAAATGAGTTATTTTTCGCCTTGAAAACAAGTCAAGTGGAAAAAGAATTTGGTCAGACTATTGATACTTGTATTTGAATTGCACAGAAATAAACAAAGAAACTGCTGTAACACCGACTAAAGAAACTGACTAATCAATCCATAACATCTTGAACTGCATGGCCAGCCGCCTAAAATAGTTATCATAAAACGGAGAAAATGTGTGACGATTAATTACAATGAATTCGGCTAGTGTAATTTCATAAAAATATATAATATTTCTAATAAGACATCACGCGATTTAAATGGATTTTCACCTCCTTGTAAGAAGTAAAAAGGAAGTATTGTCATCGCGAAAAATTTCGACTATAATATTTCAACAAAAATATCCATTTTGACCGCTATCGAATGCGATTTAACGACACTTTTCAGTGATATCTGAACGTAAGGACAGAATAAAGGTCTGTTTTTAATTGCATTTGGGGTTTTGTGTTTTTCTGCTGTATTTTACGATTTTTAATGAAAATGTTTTCAGTTTTTATGTAGTTTTGCCTTCCCGCGAAGTGACAGCTGAATTAATTGAAAGAGAAATATATCGCTAACGAAGTCAGACGAAATAATTTTAAACAAAAAATACAGCAAAAAATGTGTATAATTTAATAGGCTGTACAAAGCAGTCATGTGATGTCCACATCAGATATTTTTATAATGCCAGGAGCATGCAAATAGATCTACAAACAGGTTCTTCATTATTTTCCATAAGGCATAAAGTTTGAGCAGAGATATCAAGCAAAAGTTTATATATACTGGCACTTTTATAAACGATTTAAACTTCACTATTTAATTTAAATACTGAGTTGGCTATTAAAAATTAGAAATTCAAATAATTGCTATATACGTGAGGAGAAAAATATCTAAGTGTAAGAACATGATATGTATTGGAAGGCCAATTCTTATGACTTCTTTCAGTTTTACGTTTCTCGTTCGACACATTTTGCTTTGATGCTCGAAAGGTCTAACCTACTTAATTTTCTATTTTTCAAATTATGTTATATCATTAAATCATCATTCACAGTTTTGTTTCACTGATGTGTGCATCTGCTTGACTCTGCAAATTTTCAATTCTAAGAATTATTGCCGCATTAAGGTTTTTACTTTCTTCTGCAAAGTGAAGGAAGTATTGTAATCGCGAAAAATTTCGGATTTCAAATTTCAAAGGAAATACCCATATTGACAGTTCTGGAATCCTTTTTGACTATTTTTTTCTTCCTGACGTCTTGTACTAACAAACAGAATAAAAAACTCTCTCTCTTTAATCCAAAACGGATTCAAAACTTTTTTTTGGTGTGTGTGTGTGTGTGTGTGTGCGTGCGTGCCTGTGTGTGTGTGTACGCGCGTGTGTGTGTGTGAGGTCTCTATGCATGTATGTACCTCGCATTACTCTATATTTCTCTATATTTCTCGCATACTCTATATTTCTCGCATAATTCAAAAACGATCAGATGTCGAAAGTTGAAATTTCGTAATTGGACTGCTATAAAACTTAATTTTGCACCTCCGTTTTTAATGCAATTGCCGGTGCCAAAAGTATATATACTCACACCCCGCTTTAAAAATCTAAGGCCTTTATTTTCGAAATAGTTTGTCAAAATCATATGCCTCCAATTACAGAAGTGCTTTAAATGAGAAAAACATTCATGTTTTGGCAGGGTCGAATAAAATGTTTCAGATTTTAAATTACGTTCAAAGGGGCATTTTTTTAACATTTTGTGTGTTATCTTTATTTATTAAATATCATGTTCTTCGCATTTAAACCATAAAATTCAGTTAAAGAACAATATCGCAAAATGATTTTAAACTGAGCATATCTTTAGAATTTCCTATACACAGTCTCACGCGCTGAAGATAAAAATGTTTTTCTGTACAACGTCGCCATTGCTCGCTTTGAAATCCTGCAGTTTGTTCATCAAAAATTCGTTTTAAAGTTTTACAGAATATGAAATCGATTATAAAACAAATTTCAAATTTGAAATTTGGGCTACCAGATGCCCATATTCGCCGCAGGATTACGTCATTCAAAATTCGATGGCTCTAGGTACCGTCGTTTCATCACAATGCGAGAAACATACATACATTTATGAACATTCTTCATTATTTAATTTCTTTAAATATAATAGAGGGCTGCAGTATTTGGTGGCAACAATTTGAAAAGTGATCCGACATTTAATTTTTCCAACGCAAAATCGCAAAACGAAAACAATAGTCCTTCAGGGACAAAGCCCTTTTGGACTAATCATTTTGGGCAAATAACTAAATCTATCTTTTAATGCGGTGTCCCGTTTTCTACAGTTAGTCATATTTTGGGAAGTTACATGCTCAGAATGAAAAAATAAAAATACAAGCCTTTGACTCGCACACGACAAAAATTGACAGAGAGATTTAATTTCGAAATTTGCAGTGTTTGATGTCATTTTCAACTTATCTTGAAGAATCGGTTAATTAGTGAAAATAATTCGATGAAATAAGTTTAAATGAGGTGCAGCAAAAAATGTGTATAATTTAGTAAGTGTGAAAAAAAGTTATGTTGTAGCCACATCACATTTTTTTATTTTTCATTACGGAATGCCAAATATTACGTTCTTCTTCTGAATGTATTTTTTGCGTATACAGTTAGTTGGAGAAACAGTTTCAAATAGTAAAAAATTCTCTTTGTTTTTTCCAGGATGCCATGGCTTATAATAAATTCAACACTTTCCACTGGCACATCATCGATGACCAGTCTTTCCCCTTAGAGAGCAAAATATATCCTAATCTGACAGAACTGGTAAGTATTAAATCTTCAGCTTTTTAAGCTTATTATTGTTTTGGCTATACGAAGAAATTCTTTCTCTGTCATTTTAATATAACCAGTGTTTAACATTCAGCTTTATGTCATTGCTAATTTCTAATTAATGGATTTGCTGCTTTTACTTTATATCATCTGTATGTCATATTGTTTTCGTTAATTTTAAGCCACTTCATTTTACATGCTGGTAACCTTTTTCTTCTAAAATTAAAAATTTATTTTTATACAGTTAAAAGAGGTATCATTTTTTCACTTTGCAGTAATAAAAACATTCCTTGAAATTATAAACGGTTGTTACCAATATATGAACTACAGGATCTTTCATTTACCTTCTGAAGGATGTAGTTTAGTACAATATGCATTTCCAAATAACATTTTAACACGCCCTGCCATACACTATATATCTGTGTAAAATTCCCTTTCTGTAAATTTTGACTACAGTCTGCACCAAAAAATTAAGCCTTACGATTGCAATAAAGTTCTATGATAACTCTCAATTATAATCCTCTATATCAGTGCTTCTTAAATTGCGGGTTGCGACCCCTAATGGAGTCGAAAAGCGAAATGTTAGGATCGCGAAAAATTTATTTCAGACACACGAATTTAAAAAAGCATTCGTTGCAATCACTAAACCTTTAATTTAATATATTATATTGTTACGAAATGCTCAGCTGCTGTAAGATAGCTTTGCCCCAAAGCAAGTTCAGGGTTGTCAGGAAATGGCAAGGGAAGGCAGGGTTACCATATTTGGCACGAAATGGCGCTTTTGGCAACATTTGGAGACTAAATTGGCGATATGCCATGGACTGATGAAGAACCTTCTAAAACGAATTCTTGTCGGTTTGGACCAGAATGTTCTCGAAGGCACCCCAAAAGCTATATAAAGCCTGCCCGCACGCAGAAGCAGTCAATCAGAAGTAGTGTCTCGTAGACTATCAAGTCAGTCGATCTCGAGTCTATCGACTGTCTCTTACTCCATCGAGTCGATCGTGAGTCTAGTGTCTCGCCAGTGAATCATGAAGTGTGCAGCGCTGAGTCTAGTCTCGAGTTGGTCGTCGACTGTATCGCGAGTAGGTGCATCGACAGTGCGCATCAGTGAGGCTGTAGAGTCATTAGGTTATTTAGAAGCAGGTGTGAAAAATCAGCAATGCCCTCTCCGGGACTCGAACCACGAACCTCTCGAATATGCGCCGAGCATGCCGACCACTACACCACGAAGGCATACCAACGAAGCGGGAGAAATACCTTATAAGGCTATCGAATGTATCGTCGAGCGCATCGCGAGTTGTTAAGGGCTCGAGAGCACGTTGATTTCCGAGAAGGATCGAACCGAGTCGAGAGCCTTACTCTACTGCTTTGTAGTGAAGCTTGTCTTTACCGTTATAGCCTGATAGGCTGTGTTGCTGACTGTTTCAGCGTGTTTGTCGTAGTGTTTCGACGACCGTAAACGAGTTTTTAGAGCTGTTCTGGGTAATACTGGTTAATAAATTGTTTTAATTCTTCATCAAGTTTTGACGTTAATCACTCCATACCCATGAACCCGTAAGAATGCAACAATATTTTAGGCGCAGGGCAGTTTGTAAAATTGTAATATTGGCCAAGTTGGGCTGTGAATTATGTTTGCATATTGAAAACTACTACTAAGGCCTTCATAATAGTATCACTTTGTAGTAGTTATTTCATAGTTATTTCAGGATCTAATTGGGACACAAAAGCACAGCACAGACCGTCCTGCCCCTCAGCATGCCCGAAAATGAGGTCGGCGGTGCTGCGACTACTGCAGAAATAACGGTTTTCTAGTATAGTTTTCAGGTGTTCCTGTTTCATCGCAACATGTGTATGCATCGCAAGAACAACGCATTATAGTATTTTACTGTTTTACTCAACTAAGGTTGGTATTTATTTGAATAATTATAATGATAGGCAATATTTTATTTATATTATGGGATAAATGTATTTTTTTAACTATGAATAAATGGCTGAATATATGAAAGTATCACGCAGAAGGCAATGCTCTCTTCAAGCAGGATCTGAAAATCAGAAAAAGCATTTAAGATGCGAAAAAGAAATATGATGAGACATTTTTCCAACTGGTTTTTACTTTCAACAACAGGGATGGTAATAAACAATGTCTTTATCCAATTTTCAATGAAGTTTTGGCTATAGAGAGTATGGAACTGTTAAAATTAAAATGTGTCTTGAATCTAAGCATACCTCATCCGCCAATAGACCAAAAGGATAGTTAAAAAATTGTTGAAATCTTCGTGTAAAGAATGGCTTTTGAGAAATTTATAACTATTAGTGAAAAGTATTTACTCGCGTCATACGGAGTTTCATTTCTGGTTGCTAAAAATAAAATGACATACACACTAGAGAAAATCTCTCATTATCTACTGCTATTAAAATGTTAGAAATATAGCGATGAAATTTGAAACTTGGTTTATCAAACTGCACTGTTGCCAATACAGTTTCTGAAATTACCAAAGATCAATTTGAGCAGTTTGTTACTAGAGAGAAAGCCCAAAATTTACAATTCATTTGAATAGGATAACTGATATTTCAGAAACAGCTGAGTCGCTAGCATATGTCACATACATTTATAAAGCTAACTTGGATAAGGGATTGTTGTTTTGTCGTCCTCTAACAGCACATTTAAGAAGGGAAGAAATCTCTACATACACTCACGTTTGTGAAAATTGCAACACCATGAAGGACTTACGCGAGTGAGCTGAAATTTTCAGGAAATGCAAAGTAGCGCATGATATGCAAATGATTAGAATTGCAAATCCGTAGCGCATGCGTATGCTGAGCAGCGCCCTCTGAACGGCTGATGGATCCGAATAAATAGACCGCTGTAGCGAGGCGTGTATGGTTAGCGGTGGTTATCTGCTAGTGGTAAACGTTAACTCAATCTGTACTTATGCCTCGTCGACGAAAGAGAGCGAGATTTGAACAACTTACAGAGTTTGAACGAGGGAGAATCATCGGCCTTCGTGAAGCTGGATTGTCGTATCGTGCAGTAGCCTCTCGTGTGCAGCGTAACAGCAGCACAGTGATGCGCGTTTGGAAGCAGTGGACGGACGAGTGTCG